>JAAAKQ030298398.1:0-27048 GCA_010016005.3 Zanna intricata
ACATTTATAAAGTTTAGTTTTGTAATTAAAGTAATTATTTATATTGTTTAGAGTTAATTGTATTTATAAATAATGAAATATTTGTAATAGAAGCAAATAGAATCTTCTAGTATTTTCTAGATGGACAGCTAACAGTATATAAACGGGTTGAGGGACCCGTGGATTGGTTCATTTTTGACATATGTAGTTCCGAAAGGTTACACTCCGCAAAGTTTAAATTTGTTTCATATAGATTTTGTTAAGCGTTGTAAATATTTGTTTGTTTGTTGTATTAAATAAATGATTGTGAGGAAGGCTTGATATCGTGTTTGTTATTTACGAATCATCTTCTCACTATAATTGGCAACTGTGATAGTATTGTAAATAATTGTGGGGAAGTCGATATCGTGTTACATACGAATCATTCGCCCACGTCAACTGATATACAGTGATATTCAATTTTACAATAAAAACCTTCAATCTGTAAATTACAGAGACTAAGTGCATCATGAACATCATTAATCTAAGAAAAACAAATGCACACTTGTGCCTCTTGTACTCAGATGCATAAAAGCCATGGAAAGAATGTTTAATGATTCAATTAGATCTAAAAAAAACTTGATTTTGAAACTACTCTTGTGCAACTTGTAACAAATGAAATAAAAAAAAGGAAAAAATATATTTTAAATTCCATTAATATTAATCACCTGGTAGAACAAAATATTATATGGTAAGACAAATCTTACCTTAATCTCACCATGAAAGACTTTCAAGGGATCCCGCATCCTTTATCATAATATGCAATGAAATACTTAATTAAACTGCATATTAAAAATTAAAAAACTAAAATAATTAAAACTGTTAATTATTTTAATTTATTTATTACACGAGTGCTGCCATCTATTGCACTTTTTATAAAACAGTCTCCTTCAAAGACTGGTTTATCAAATGGTTTATCAAATTAAAATTTTGTTTGTTCATATGTGCAATATTTTCCTAATATATTTAATTTTACGATATCTTAATTAATTTCTAATATTTCTGAATTTGAATAATCATTTATCAGAAAAATATGTTTTTGTTTAATATGGTAGTTGGTCTACCATACTAGATAAATGTAATTTATTATTTTTGTAACTTCTATAATGCTCATGAAATTTAGCTTTAAAGGATCTATTTGTTTTTCCTATATAAATATAATCGCAATCATTACATTTCATTTTATAAATTCCACACATATATTGTTATTTTATTATTTTTGTTTTTTTAAATATTTTATTATGTGGTTATTAGGGAGTCTTATTAAAAAACTGCAACAGATAACAGCATTTATATAATAAATTAATACATTAATTATTTATTAATGTAATAAATGTATAATGTATTATACATACATTTTCATTATTTTAGTATTATTAATTTTTAGTATGCAATTTAATTAAACACTTCAATCGTGATTGAGGATGCAGGGATCCCACAAAAGTACTTTCATTTTAAAATAAAGGTAAGATATGTCTTATGTCAATACTTCATACTAGTTGGTTTATACAGTACAGAGGAATAATATGAAACTAAAAAAAAAAAAAAAAAAAAAAAAAAAAAGAAGTAATTTCAGTAAAATTATACACACATATATATATATGACTACAGTCATACACAGTAAAGTATAATTTTTTAGAGGTATTTGGTGAAAGTATACTGTTTTTTTTTTTTTGTCAATAACTGATGAAAAATTATAATTCACTAATTTGCAAGACAACAAAATAAAGAAAATTTATTGGTATGAAAAAAAGTTAAAATTAGTATTATTTACATAAAAGAAGTTTAATAAAAACTGTAAACTTAAAGATCTGAAAAGGTTTAAATTTACATAAATACACATCCCACATATATAAGCAATTTTTATTTATTATATTTCTATAACCCTACTCATATTTTAACATGTTTGATGCCAATGACACATAAGTGGCAGCTTCTTATTGTCCATTCTCCATCTCGTGTGCACCACGTGTGTGTCAACTGTAGACATTACAATCTACATTGTTATATTAATCGGATCTTCATTCATGTTCTTTATATTCTAGTGGCATGTCATTTGATACAAAAGCAATGTAAATTTGTCCTTTTTTTTTTAAATTACTTATGGCAGAAAATGAAATATCAGGACCTTCACAACTGAAGAGCCAAATGTAAGACGAAGAACTAATTGTAAAAAAGTAATGTCCAAGTTTCAATTAAACAATTTTTTTAGAAAACTATAATAGTGATTCATACTACGGTTTGGGGGGGGGGGATGATAGCGACTACAATTGTGAAGCTGGAAAAGATGATGAAGAAAACATGACCTTATTAAAGAACAAAATTCTGACAATGAAAGTTTTGAAAACTTAGTTGATGAACAAAATAATGATGGATAAACAACTGTTATTGATAACCAAACACCTACAGATTTATCTTCTAATATTCTGTGGACATCAGTACTGCCAAATTTGAAAAATAACCCATTTACTTTCATTAGAATGTTTAAATTTATTTTTTTGTTTTTCTATGTAATCTGTTAATATTTAGGATTTGTATAAAAAATTATTTGAATCTTGAATGGTAATGAATAAATAATAAAAGTAATTGTATGCATCTCTAATTTTATGTATTTCTCATTTGTTTTGTGTAACAGTATTTCATAGTTTGTTTCTATTTAATAATTAGACTAAAAATAAAAATGTTTGTTTTATGTGTAGATAGATCATAACAGCAAAGAAACACGTAAACAAGCTTTAATTACTCATAATAATAATAAGCTGAGATACAGTAATAATAAAGAATAAGTAGTTGTTTCACCAACCAAGAACTACTAAATAACTAGCACTACATGTTTGACTACCGGGGCCATATACACTTCTCAATCACCAACCCACAGACACATTGTATATGTCATTTCATTATTTTGTTTTAAACCATACAAATATATATATTTTATATAAATATACTTACTACACATAAATAAATACTTATGATAAAAAATCAGTTTGGATTTTTTAATGATTTCAAAACATTCAGACTGGCACAGTGTGTGTTAAAGACTAAATTTTAACTCGTAAATAATGAATAATGCATGTAATAATAATAATAAAGCATGTAATAAAATATGAATCGTTGACATTTTTTCAGAAATTATTGCTATCAGATTATAAACCAATACTGTTTGTGTTACAAACTACTGGTTTCTAATTTCTATTTACGTATAACTACCAATTATATAATTTCAATGTAATAAAAACCATAAAAGATATGATACTTTTAAACAACAAATGTAATATGAGTCCAGTTAATATACTTTTTTTTTGTGTTTGGTTGATAATACATAATATTACAACCCTATGTGGATGCAGTAATTTCTGTACACACAGAAATCATTGTCTGTGTGTGTGTGTGTGTGTGTGTGTATATATATATATATATATATATATATACCACATAATAAAAAGTTTACATTAATTTGCTTTACTGCTCAATTTACACCTCAGTATATTCTCCTCTTTATTGCTTTGAGACATGTAAGGAACCAAGATACAAGAATACCGACCAAAACTGATTTCTTGGAGAGTAATGATGTTCGTGTACCATTTCCACATGTGGACCGAGTGATAGTGCCTCTTATAGGATGTGTTGTGTCTTAGCAGGCTTTGCATGCTGATATACAACATATTTGACTCACAAATATGTTGAAGAACGTATTTGTGATATGAAAAAGACAAGAAACTGTTTAAGTCCTCACTTTCCCTATTAAGTCTGGCTCATAGTATACTTGTAATTATTAAAAATGATGATAATATGATTGAGTTGTGCCTCAACAAAAGTTGTCTACAACCATTTGGTATGCCAACTAACAGATGTGTCAACATGTGAAATATCTGCTACAGCTGAGCAGCGTAAAACAGAAAAAAGTGAAATAAGAACAGAATTTTACCTAGATACGCACTTTCATTTTTAAGTTAAAACTAATTTTCACACTTCTGTTGAGAGTTAATAATAGCAACATAATTTTTTACAGTATTTTTTTAAAAACTATTAAAGATGATTAATTGGAAATCTACTAATAGAAATTTGAAAATATAAAGTGAAATTACAGCATACCTGAACTCACTTCTGAAGAGTTTGATGATGAAGATGATGATAATTGAAGATCGTGAACAGATGTAATCACTTGTTTAATGTCATTATTGTCCTCATCTAGTTTCAAACTACATAATTTATTATCTAGTTCTTCAACCCCCAAATCAGTAACTGAAGATAACTTTTTGTCACTGGTATTTATGGTTTCCGAATCTGATGAGCTGGATTTAATATCACACTTTGAATCTTGTTTCTTCAAAGTTTTTTCTTTGTCATCATCATCATCACCATCATCATTATCATCATCACCATCATCATCATCATCATCATCATCATCATTATCATCATCATCATCATCACTGTCATCACTATCATCATATTCATTTTCACTGTCATCATTATTGTTATAATCCTGTTCATGTTCATAATCATAATCATCATCATCATCCTCATCATCATCGTCATTTTCTTCATGTCTCTTCTGATCTATCTTTTGAGAGCTTACTGGAGAAGTACAGCTTGGCCATACAAATTTTGATACTGTATCTACTTCATCAGCAGAGACATTAAAATTATTATAGGTTATGTTATTCTGTTTATTATTCAAATTATTAAAAAAATTCTGATTCACTTGCGTATTCTCATCACTGTTTGGTTTATCATGTCCGGTAATATCTCTATTGATGGTTTTAACAAGAACTTGATTTCTTAATGTCTTATTGAAATCGTCAACTGATATGAATGAGTGGCTTTCAGTTGAGTTCACTAGTTTTTCATTTTTCATTAAAGGGCTAAAACAAAAACAAAAAAAAAACAAAGAAAATAAAATATTATTAAAATATGAAATTGCATTTTCTATTACGGCATACAAATTAAATACAGTATTATTAATTAGTGGAAATTGATCTGTTTTAAGTTAATATTAATAGTCCCACTAATTGTATTCAAATAATGAAAGATTCACACATTAATTTTTGGTTACTTTGCCAGTTGCTAGGATCATATTTTTTTTTATAATACTTATGATGAATTCAATAACATCAATAAACAATTCATTATGATAAACAGGAACTCTCCCGGTGTAACGACAGGCATGCTGATTTCTTATTTATTTGGTCATAGATTCAATTCCAAGAAACAGCTGGGAATTTTTAAACAAGTATTGCATGATTATTTAAAGGCTTTAATGGTCATACCAGTCCTGAGTCCCTGTCTGCTAATACAAGCAAATAATCCTTTTGTTTCTTTTATGGATTCTGTTTGGCAAAATGATTTCTGATTAGTTTAAAATTTTATTACAGAAGCGAACTAACAGCTGTGATTATGCGCACTGATTATGTCTGATTAACCACTGTCACTGATTAACCATCCTTAATAATATTATTTGTCCATGTACTTTCTCATAAGTTACAATGGAAAGATTATATATTTTTTTGTCCTCTTAATAATATGAATAATGAACTAACAAAAAACAAAGTATAAATGACTTTCCTTCCCAAATATCTTTTTTTAATATAAACTTTTTTTTTTCAAGCATTTATGATTTGAATCCAACCAGGAGTAATTCAGATAACTGTGTAATATGATGAAGTTTTATTACATAAGTATTTGGTAAGTAAACCATTTAAATTTCCTGATTTTTCAGTTCATTATTCATAATATTTAATACTTCAATAGAAGAAACATGTTTAAAATAATAAAAAAAAAAAAGAACAATTTTCACTGCATACAGCTAACTATAATAGAATTTTTTACTAAAATAAACTTTTTGACAATTTAAATGTATATAATAAATAAACATTACTAAGATTAGATTTAAAACTTATTAGTCCTTTAAATATAAAAATGCTTTTACTTTAAGAAAAAATTTTACTTTATATAAAAATACTCAAGGATGACTGCATTTAGGGTACTTGTTGTAATAAGAAAACCTAAATAAAGGCATTATTATCAATTCCTGCTTGTTATGATCACAATGCTAACGCCACTGTAAAATTAGACAAAAAGTCTTAATTTTCGTTTTTCAACATTTTCATTTTGAATTTCATTAAACTCGATTTTAATAGAATGTTACAAATAATGTATGATGGAAAAAACTCACTTGTGTTTATAAAAATGATCATTAATTAAAAATGATTCACTATTACTTTACAGAATCTAAGTTAGACGATTTTCAGCTTGCATTATTCAAATTAATCTTTAAGCTAAACACTAGTATATTTCTTTAAATATCTCACAAACACTGTATTTTGTTTGCTTCTTAGATCCATAACTTAGTTAATACAATTCTATTATAAAACGAAGTAAAAATACATTAAAAAAACTTTTATCAATACCTTCATTAAAATTCACGTTTTTGAAATATATGAAAAAAATAAAGTAATTTATTGAACAGTTTAATTCAGTATATGATTTTTTACAATAATTAACATATTACATATTATTATATTTATAATAATAATAATCTAAATATTAAATGACATCATCTACTACAGTCGTTAAGAATTCGTAAATGCCAACAGAGCGCAGTGAAACTGCAACCTATGTTTTATAACTTTGATGATCTAAGGATATTGTGTGACTTCGGTCATTAGAACTTCACACTTACTTCATTTTTCGTTTGATTTCCTGGCTCCTGCTTATTGAGATAAGTAGTAAAAAATCATTTAATGATCGGTTCCCTTTTCAATCCTGCTAAACCGACATTAATGTCAATTGAGTAAACTAAGGCTACTTACATAAGTGTACGAAAAAAAATTATAAGAGCATCATCTTTTATAGGTTTATACGGAGTATACTATAATGCTTTAATCCTATAGAATCACTGAGTGCAAACTTTGTACTGAGTAAAACACCACTGAAGATACAAATGCACTAAGTAAAAAAGAACTTAGTTACTAAAAAATTACAAGTAAAGTGTTTTTACAGAAATAAATAAATATAAATCAAACTTACATTTCTCTGTTAGAATACTGAATCTCAATTCGTGGAGTTGAGGTGCTAGAGATATTTGCTACTAGGTTATTAGCATGGGGAACTGTTTCTAATTTCATGTTTGGGTCTTTAACCTGTCATCTGAAACATCCATAAGATAATTATGTTTAAAAAAAAAACTACATTAAAAATACAAAGCATATGAGACATGTCTGCAGTAAGCTGATGATTGATAAACTACAAAATAGAAATACATGTAAAACACATTATTATTTGAGTTATTGAATAAAGAGAGAGGAGTTAAAAACTATAAATAAAGTTTCTCAGCCAAATGTGTAAGTATAATAAACTTTTTAAAGTACTTAGGTAGTAAGATTTCCTGCAAAAATGCTACATTTTATATATATATATATATACACAATAAAAACCATAACCGTTCAGATCCCTGTACTACAACTTTTGAGCTTATTTTGGATAAAAAGAGAGGTACTTATAGAGCTGAAAAACTATAAACTTTTCTCATAAATTGAAATTATTTTTTATTAACTTTGAATTTGAGCCATGAACCTTTCTTAAAAATTCTGATGAAGTGTACAACACAAACTAAATGGAATTTGTTAAATATACATCTAGGAAGAAACATAAATTTCAGATGTCAACTTTATAACAGAAAATGGTTCAATTGAGAAAAGACAGAGCATCAAGGGCAGAATTGGTTAGACTACATGAACATGAAATAGAGAAGGATAATAGAATACAGTAAGTTTTCTAGAAAGAATAGCGGTTAGAAGTTCATCCTTGATCTAAGCTAAAGAGAACAGAAGGAAACAGATGTAGAAGTGGAAAGTGATGACATTTTGTTTGACTTATGAAATAGTAAGCCTTAATGTTCTTGTTAAGAAAGAGAACCATGGAGGAACACAGCCTTAAGAAGATTCTGCGAGTTTTCAGTGATAGTGAGAAATAACTCCTTTTCATAAGAACACTCAATATGTAATTAATTTCATCAGTAATCAATCTGATGAAAATTAGTGTCATGTAAATAATAAAATACACCTAAGCCGATGCTATATTATTACATCATTGCTACATTACATCAGAATATACAGACATTAATCACAAAAATCCACACTTTTGCTTGAATAACTGGTTTCATATGCATTATTCTTTGTTAAAAAAAAAACCCGCATTGGCTAAACATTTTCACTTCATTTTCTGACCGGTCATAAAACTATATTCAACAATAGAAATGAATGAACCGAATAAACTCTAAAAGTAAAAGTAAAAAGTAAAGTAAAAGTATAGGCAAAGAAAAAAGTTGAAAGCTGCAGAAAGACAGGACATTGATTAAAAAGTACATCATGAAACAACTATGAACTATTTTAAAGACAAAGGATGCAGTAACTAAACAATTGGATTATGGAGATGAGAGCATCAGCGTCATTGACACTGTCAATATAATTCAATATTTATATTATTAATTCAATACTTATACTGAAGGAATGGTGGACCATAATACGAGGCTAAAACTTAAAAACAGGAAGGAAATATTCATACTTTCTAGAAACAGAAGAGACAAGAAAGTTGCTTACAAAGCTAAAAAACATGTAGTGTATAAATATAATCATCACATTATTTCTTTACGAAGAAAAAGAAAAGAAAAGGCTATGTTTGGAATAACAAACTTTTTTTTCAGGTAAATATCCCAACAATTATCCAGGAAATTCATAATTTCCTAAATGAACAATTTCCATACTGCTGTATCGGCTGGGGTACACAAGCATTACATTGCAATGGCCATCATGAAGCCCTGACCTTATCACATCGGAGAACTCATCATGGGGAATAATCAAGATCTATTTATCTCAATATCAATATGCAACAAATGAATTGAATAATAATATGGAAGAAGCCTTTTGAACCATAATTCCAGAGATGCTTCACAACATTTCAAGGACACAAAGACCCATATCTTTGTGAATTTAGCATAATGGTGCACACAGTTCCAGTGAATAAATAATTTGTTATGTATAAATGAATATAGATGTTCAAAATATGTATTAAGTTTACAATATATTTGTCAAGGGGTACAGGGCTTTTTAGGCATGTTGTAGAATGTACTACACTCTATTGGTGAGAACTAAGAAAAATAAATAATCTCACCATTCAAACTGTTAAGCAATATCAAACATATCATGAGGATATGTGTGAATAAAAGTTAATGTGTATTATCATAAACTAGGCGCTTTTATGAATTGCTTTTGTACAAATGTTTCATCTAAGGACTTTATAATATTTTATTTGATAAAAAAACAGGAAATGAACATGTTTAACTCTTAATTTTATAATGATATTATTAAAGGTTATTCCATAAGAATTTATTAACGCGGGTGAATAAATATAACAGTTAATTTTAAGTATTTAATATGTTTTTATTACAATGCTAAATATATTTTTGGCCATCATCTGATGAATGAAACATAATTTTTCCAAAAATTAAATTCATTTACCGGCAAAAATAAGTAATTTTTAAAAGTAAATAAGACAAATGCATTCAAGGACAAATATATTTCAACATTAAGCTGACACTTGTTAAAGGAACACCAATTTATTCACAACTTTTACAGACTAACAAATACTGAATGTATTAAAATTCTGGACTGAATTTTTGGTGAAGATTTACAACATAATTTTAACTGATTGTACATAACTTGGCAACAGTGATACAACTTCACAGAAGTTTTATAAATTAGAAAACAAAAAAAATTCATCTGGTACTGATGACATATGACAGCTCTGATGCCAATCTATTACTTAAATTCAACTTAATAACATCATTTAATACTGAAATTATACCTAAATCAAGAAAAGGGAAAAAAGCCTTCCCAATAAATATTTGAAAAGAAGGAAGAAGTAGTTCAATACAAGATCTGATGAATATGTAGGAGTAGATGAGGGAAAACCCAGTTATAAAAATTTATTTCAACCAACAGGGAAAAAGTCAGTCCTAAGTTTACAAAAAATCTTTACTCTAAATGTGTAAAAACAAACTTAAAAGAGAAATTCAATTTGATCAATTGTGGTCTTTTTACAATAATATATTTTGTAAACATAGTACATTATAGTACTAAGGAATAAAAAATAGACAAGAAATAATTGATAAAATGACCACTGGTTATATATTAACTTGACAGAAATTGCAAAGAGATCTAAAAGAAGATAATAAATGCATAATGAATGATAATAAAATATATTGAGAAGTGTCTAATAGAAGGTGAGGAAAAAACTACCCCTATTTGTGCAAAAACAAATATTATGCATTAATATGCTTGGAAGCATTTGGATACAAAATCCAAGTTTTCAAAATGAAAAACCATTTTAAAGTATCAGCTATAATTGCATGGAAAGTGTAGTAGGGAGGAATACCCAAGAAATTGGATTCTATTACCTTTAGTATGTTTAAAGGATAATTCCTAATAACTCTTCTAGTTCTCTAATGTGAATCATGTAGAAGGAAAAAATCAAAAAGTAAGATGATTAAATGCTTAAAGCAATTTTGTATAGTACTTGAATCTTAACATTTTATAATCTGAATATGGTTTTTGTCAAATATGACGATTCATTATTAAATAAACTCTCAAGCATCAACAAAGGTTATCAAAAGGTGAAGAATAAATAAATAATGAAAATTTGCTGAAAAAAATCTCTATTTGCATGAGATAGAGGATATGAATTTTTTTTCAGAAAATAAAATGAAAAAAGAAATTTATAGATATCACTTTACAAAAATAACATAACTAAAATTTAGCATAAAGTACACCAAATGAAAGCACCATTGATCTACATGTTACATTAAAAAAAAAGAAGAAAAAATGGATGATTTTTAACAAGCCTGATCTCAAACCTAAAGAAAAAATGTATGATTTAAAGCAATAGATAATTAATGACCTTTTAAATAATAATAATCAAATTGAAGTGAAACTAGATAAAATACGTAGATTTTTATTCTGACAACAAAGGTGAACGAAATGTTTTTATGTAATTAATTTTGTTAATACAAGATTACTTTTGTAAAAATAAAATTTACAGTTGTTACTTTGAAATTTACTGACAGTACCTTTGGATTTAATTTGATTAGATTCAATAATATGCTGTAAAACTGTATAATTTTCCCAATATTCAGCATTATTGGACTACAGAACAAAAATTAATACAAAAAACTAAAATTACTTTTCTTTTTTTTAAAACCTACTCTACATAACACTATGCTAATGGAAATTTAATGTTCTTGTTTAAAGTTCATGTAGGCTGATAGTTATTGCTCCAGATTATATATCCCTCATAATTACTTATTAAAAAAGTCACTACATAACTTTTATAACCATTAATATAACTGTCAGCTCAAAAATGTTGATGAAAAAAAATTAAAATACCTAATGGTAAATTTGTTACTGGTAATGGTTGATGGTACCAAGAGTTCAAATACAATTTAGTTTTCTGCAGTAAAAAAAGGCATTTGTGGTCTGATAAATCTAACTGCATCAATAATAACCATGAATTGACTGCACTCAAATAAACCTCATAAACAAAAACTCACAGTGAAATATAAATATATCACTACTTACTTAAAAAAAAAAATTATACACAGATTATTTTACATTCAGCAGGAGATACATTTAATGTCTTTCACAGTAGAACATCATTATTCACAGGTTCTACTCCTAGACCAGCTTTCAGAGATTTTAAAATGATTTAATTAGGGTTTTAGTTAAGATATATAAATCTGGATTACGATTTTATAAATTTCATTTAGCAGAAATATAGAGGAAAATAAAAGATGCAAACAGCGAGTTTTATTTCATGCTATATCATAAAACTATGAAGAACTCAGAAAGTTATTAAAATATCTTTGCTGTAAAGTTTTTGGAAAGAAATGTGCAAGCATCTTCTTATTTTGACCCTTACAATGCAATTCAATATATATTAAAGCACCTAAGGCAGATAAACTCAATGATAACAAACCACACGATAATGATCATTCACAAACATTATATTAGGATAGAGATATACATCATGCATAAATTTCTTTCTTACATACTTAGGCCACCAGACCAAAACGCTTAATTAAATGGAACTCAACAAATAATAGTGATTAAATGACAGTGTCAAGGGAACGAAATACTTGTTTCTCTAGGTTTTTATCTGATGACCTTCCACACCAAATGACAGTTAAATACAATATTTGAAATAAAAATAAAATTCTCTTCATGAAAGGGGTTCTCTCAAGAAACTGATTTCTATGTGATATTATTGAGTCACGATGGTATTGTGTACCAATCTATAAAAATAATTTATCGGTTATAGTTACCCCTAACTACCACACACCTATAAAAAATGGGAGTTTAAAACTAATAAAAATAAATCTCTTAATGAACTGCATAAATTTCAGATATTTGTGAAACAGATACATTAAAAGAAGCTAATTACTGGCATAAGAATATATTTCATATAATATTTAAAAATACAAGGAAAACCCACAAAACAAAAGCACAGAAAATAATTAAATAAATAAAAAAAAAAACAACTTATAATATTATCAAGAACTGCTGAAAATCACTAACATTTTTAAAAAAATATACATTTTAACTCCTTAAAATTTCAAGTTTATATGCCTAAAAATTCCTTTTTCCTCTTTGCAAAATTCATTACTCCATTTTTAAGAAACAACTGATTAGTTGCATAACTACAGTCAATAGTTTCAATAAACTTTATTTTACATTTTATATATTTCTGCAACATCTTTTCTAATAATTTTTTAAATAATTCTGCGCCTACTACGTTGTTCGTATTTATCAGTAGCTAGTTACTGTTTATCAAAGTGCTTCTGATAAAAAAAAAGATTTAAGTTATTTGTTATATGTAATTGCAATTGTTTGAAAAAAAAAAAAAAAGGGCTGTTATTCCTTAAACTACCAAAAATTATATTTCTGGAATTTTAATACCGAAAAATTACTTTCGCGTAATTACAGCAAAAATTATAATTTGAAGATAGTACTAAACTCTCCTACGTACTATTAACAATATATTTGTTTCTACTTAACGAATAGTTACTTTACAACTTGAATTTTTAATACGTACAAAATGAATTGTTTCCCTTTTATTTCTTAATCGAAAAGAAATAATTATCATCAACAGAAATAAAACAACCTGTAAACACTAACTGATATTACGACTGTTGCATTCCCCACAAGGAAAATTCGCGTTAAATTGATGTAAAACGTAAAATAATAAAATTATGGCATAAATAAGGTTTCACTGCAAAAATTAACATCTGGTAATTATTAATATTAAAAAAATAATACTTTACCTGCTTCTTGAACAACGTAAACTCAAAAAGAATTCACCTCCGAATCAAGTTACAGATGCACAGCTCTATCAGCAACAAAATTAAACATGGACGAAATGCTGTTGAATAGGGTAGTAGGGGAAAGCCATATACGCAGGTTCGTGAAGTTGTTTATGACGTCTGCGGCCATGTCAGTTATCCAGTGTAATAATTCCACTATGAAAAGATACTAACTCAGTCCAAAGAATTTGTCTTATTTGATGCGTTGTAATGAGCTAACAGGGTAATGCGTTCACAGATATTTTTACATAACCGTTTACAACTGGGCTTGCAAATTAACTATAAAATGGGCCCTTAATTACTTTAACAATAAACATGAACGGCTGAACTTTTACCTATGTATTATTCTTTCTTGGAAGCAGTGAGCATTAGAAGTGCTTATGGGCTGAAACGTGCCATTTTTAAATGTAGCATTATCTTGATGACCTTCCACACCAAACGACAGTTAAATACAGTATTTGACTGAAATAAAAATAAAATTCTCTTCATGAAAGGGATTCTCTCAAGAAACTGATTTCTATGTGATTATTGAGTCACGCCGGCACAGTGTACCTATCTAAAAATAATTTATCGGTTATAGTGTATTTTGGTTTTTCTTATCGAATAAAACATTTTAAGTTTTCTAATAACAAAATGTTTATTCTGTATATTATTAATAGACCAAGTTAAAAGGTATATGAAAATTTGAATTACATTTAATATGAAAAGAATCTTCCTAAAATATAGTACTTAGGAATATTTGTTGACAATGATGAGAAATTAAAAATGTTTATTTCTGCTCCCAAAGAGACGCTGTAGAGTAGGGATTCTGAAATCTTGTAGTAGTCATCGATTCTCTGTATCAGGTATGGTTAAAAATAAAATGTGTGTTTATAGTACTCTAGCCAGCTTGTGGGTAGCTGTTAGAGAATAACTTATTTTTTCCTAATTTGTGAACCATTGTAAACAATGGTAGCATGGTTTAACATTAAAGCATGCTTGAAATGGTAAAGTGATTGTTACAGAAATCAAAATTGAAGCAAATAAATATAATTTAGCTGTTAAAAAAATTCTAAATGGCCTACAAGTCTTTTTTACACTTTTATAAAATATTTATGACCACTTTCTCAAACATCTAGAAATATACTTATGGAACATTTTTTCAGTACTAAATTGAATCCTTCCTTGATAATTTTTTAGTATTTTTTTACACACAATGTGCAAAATTTGAATTTCATGGTTAATATTTTTGTGTTATGGGTGCATGAGTAATTTATTCTTCATAGATGAGTTAACCACTATATCAGTGCAGTGAGCTATTTGTGTACCCCTGGGATGATGTGTTTATTGATAAGCACTATGTTGATATGTTGTATGATCTTATTTATTTTGTCTGTCTTTTGAAAGGGTTTTCTGAAAATGGTGGGTGTTTTATATCAATATTTGTTGATGTTTTATTTATGATTTATTATCTATTTTTTTGTCTATAGGTGCTCTTATTTTGTTCTATATTTCATCTTGTATAATGTCTGTAAATGAAGGTGCGCAGCCATTAACTATTTAATTTTATTTTGTAGTATTCTTCAATATAGTTTTCAGCTGGCATGGGTATGTCTAAAAGATAATGTAACATATGAGAAAAATCTCCATTTTTTTGTTATGTTATAATAATAGACAAATTAAGGATACCGTGTCTATTGTGGTTAGTTTTCTGTTTAATCTGAATATGTTCTCATCAATTTTTTATATAATGAGGTCTAGAAAGTTACATATATTGTTGCATTCATATTCTGGTGTGAAATGTGACTTAAAATATAGTTTGTTGAGGAATGCCAAGAATGTATTGCATTGTGTTACCTTTATATAGGAGTATGATATTATCAACATTGTAGTGTCAGTGTAATATTTTGCTGTCAACCCATAGAAGGACTGTTCTTACTGCTAACAACATTAATACTATGTAAACTGATAAAGTACTAAGTAACTGATAAAGAATGGATTATTATTTGTTTGAATAGTGATAAATTTATAGAGTATAACTCATTTATATGAAATTTTAATGTGCTTGGCTATTCAAAGTACTGTCTGCAGCTGTTGGCCTAGTTTTAATTGTCTTCTAGGGAAAATTTCCCAAAAAAAAACTTTTAAAAAAGAGATTGAATCTTTTTTTGGATACTTTTCCATACTTAGTGCTGACCAGTTTTCAAGTACAAGCACATTACAAAGTGGCCCAATTTTCATTCCTTTAATGGATGACAAGTTCATAAGCTAGATTTGTCTGTTTGAACAGTAGAGATCATCAGAACCTGTGCATAATGTTCAGAAAATCCAATTTAAAATACAAGTACTTTTAACTTTTTGATACAGTTATCAATTACCTTTGTAACAGAAGGTGAAACGCTAGATAATTCATTAATATGATAATCTATTTTGTAGGGAAGAATCATATAAATCAGTTTTCTTTTATTGGTACTTTCTATTATTATATTAATTGTAAATCACCACAAATCGGTGGTTTGTTCTTTAATTCAGCTTTATGTGATTTAAAAAAATGATTAAGATGTTAAATAAACAACTTACAAGTAGTATTCTTAGTCACTTGATTATTGATTATTATAGCTAAGAAAATTATAGAACAAACCTAACATTTAAAAGTGTAGTTGCCAATTTATGTATTTCATAGCTGGTAGTAATGATGGATCACTCAACAAACAAAGTACCAGTGTTATCTTTGTTCATGGTAATACAATAAGATTTGTCACTAAAAATTATTCTGATCTATTTAACTGTACAAGAAAGAATATCTTTTCTAAATATCTTAAAGAAACTTATTTATTGCATTCTTAATTAATAAATTTCAATTTCATAGAACTCTTTAACATGATTTAAAATTCTGATGTTTATGATTTACTTAAGATATCAAGACGGTATCACAAAACTCAACTATCCTAACGATGCAGATTTTGTTGCTGATTAAATATAGAAACCACAGGGTTTTATTCATATTATGCACAAGACTGTCATGTTACTATGTGAAGTTTTACATAATAATCAGTCCTAAGTTGGCTAGCAGTCACCATTTACTGATTACTAATCTACATATTAGAGGTTATCAGAGTTCTAAGATATTCTCATCTGTACTAGTAACCTTGACTTTTCAGTCTCAGTGGTGCAGATTTCAAAGGGATTCTCTATTAAAAAAATACTTAAGGTTTGATTGATTTTCTCCTTAAAGTTTTCCCCTTTTAGAAATATGTAACTTAGTTGTCTTAGAGTATCGATCATTGCTAGAGAAACTAGTAGTAAATTTATAGTGTAATGTAGTAAGCCTTGCAGGTCAACACTGAGCTAGCAAGACAAATTACATCCATAAACATTAACTTCTGTAATACAAATTATAAGTCATTTAATTTCATCATTGTTGTATAACCCTGAATACAGAGAACAGTTGTATAACTCTAAATTAAATATGGTTAACAGTTTAGGACTATTTACGTCTCCTATACAGCCTGTAGTCTGACTATTAAAAAATAATGATTTAATTTTTTAATGTTACTGGATTTATTGGATTCTAATTTAATGGATCTGAGAAAGGATTTTAGACTGGAATTGCTTATAAAGCTGCTACTTTTTTGCTCTATTATGAGGTGAGCTAAAAGTTAAATAAGCTGTGGTTAGCAGAAACATTAGATTTGCAGTCAGTTGATGTTTTCTTCACTAAATGAGCTAAGTTTACTTTAAATGGTGTAAATCATTTCCTTTGCCTTTGAATGCAAAGATTTTATTTATTTCTCCTAAAATTAAAAATGCAACATTAAGGATTGTTTTACACCACCTGCATAATAAGAGACCTTGTGCTGTGGGATGTTGGATTCACATTGGTTATCTTGTTAAGTTGTACGCTGTTATGCTGTAGTATATCATAGTTATGGTTTATAGGCCTAGTAACCATGCTTCCATATTTTTTAATTTCTTCCTTTTATTATTGATGTACAGACCCTGACCAGTATGAAATATTCAGAAGAATGGTTCTGCATGAACATCATGATGAATGAAACTATTGACCAGATAATTTTATTGCATGTTTTTATGGAATGATTAATTAGACTGTTCTGTGAGGTCATAACAATACAGAATCATAACTAGAATTACATGTGTGGATAATTTTGGAAGTTGTTTATTTAAAAGTTTGTTTAATTCCTTAGCTTCTATAATTGGGTCTGAATTCGATAATTATTAATAGCTACATATATAATTCTTATTGGGGGATGTTTATCTTCAAATACTTTCTCCATGTTGACTGATTCAAAAGGTGCAACAGAGACATTGGTCTAAATAGTATTAAAAATGCTCCTTATTAGCCTACTTAAAAAAAAAAAAATGTTTGGTAAGTGAGAAAAATATTATTATATAGATAATTTAGCTGAAAAAAATTTTAAGTAGCACTAATTGAATTTAGCCACTAGTAAATGCCAACAACCTGAAATAAATTTGCAGCTAATGCATTTAACATCATTGATCTACAGTAACTTGTTTATTAAATGTGGTTTTGGTTGGTCATTGGCACTTCATCTCTATTTTGCATTCTTCATCTCCAGAATGCTATGAATTCTGAGATCAAAAATCTAAGATGTAGATCTTGAGACATTCAAGGTGTTGCAAAACCATCAGTTGTAAGGGATAAATTGCTGTCACACACATAAATTGCTGTCTAACCAAGGCCTCCAAATATAATTTGAATCCAAACAATAATGTATACAAATGTCAAAATAAAAAAAGATCTCACGTATGTAAAAATAAAAGAGAACACTAAAAAAAAAAAAGTTATCAAAATAAATTAACTCTATAGAATGAAATGATTATGAAAAAAAAATTAACGCTGTATTTGTTGCTGATGAAAGGATATTTTAAGAGAAGTATTTTGTGAGATCCATAATATCAAAGCATTTGTGGATTTACAGAAAAGTATAGGAATACTAGTACTCTTATTTTAATTTCTTATAAAATAATATAATAAATCCAACTTTATAGATTAGTTTTCTTTTTCTAACAACTTTAATATTAAATAATATGTGTTCTAATCTAAGCATTCTTCAATGTAGCTACATAGAGTTCTACTGCAAGAATTACATTAAACATGTCCAAACCACAATTAATCTAATGGGACAAAAACTGAAAGTAGTATTTCTGGATTTATAAAAAGCATTTGATACTATTGAACATTCTTTCTCCTCAGAATCTGTTCTGTTACGGGACTATGCTTAATTTGCTGAAATCATGCCAATGAAGCAGACCCTAAGTTGTAATTATGTACTAAATAATACTTAAAATGATATTTCATCTTCTAAAGATGTTAAATGTGGAGTTTTTTTTACACAGTTTTGTTTTTTCTTTGCATGTAAGTAAATATATTACCTATGGACATTTACATACATGTATGTTTATGGAAAGAGCATTAAGGAATTTATATACTAACCTTATTAACAATACTTTCCTGATGATAATCTGCTTTACACTTTGGAAACATATATTATATTGCACTGAATTGTTGTAATTACAGGGGGGAGGGGTCAGACTATATAGTACTGACTCCTCATACTAACTATTTGCTAGGGTTAAGAGTGTAGGTGTAATCTAAGAGTGTAGGTAATCTTTTATGTATCATGATATTATAGACTTATGTTCAACTGTATTGCATTTAAGGCTCATAGGAACAATGGTAATCCTAGTCTCCAATAGCAAAGAACAGAGGTCTGTTGGAACTCTGCCAACAGACCATGTAGGTCTGTTGGCAGATCTACATGGATAATTAAAGAAGATCAAAAAATGGAATGGTCAATATTTCAGGGAAATTGTTCTTAGAACAATTAATGTGCTTTTGTTCTTGTGAAAACAGAAAATGCTCTTGACAAATAATTGTACTCATATTTTCTTTAAACATGTAAGGCAGGACTCTGTTTTAAGACTTCTGCAACTCGACTGTTGCTTTGTGAAAGTGACAAACAGTTGTCCTATTGAAAGAGGGAGAGCACTGTTATTCACAAGATATATTACTTTCATATCAGAAACAGATAAAGGAAGATATGAATTGTTGCTATTTTGTTTGAAAATCTGTTTAGGTCTTACCTATGTAGGTAAATAACAGTATTCTAATCAAAAGGTGGTCACATTTGTTGAAGATTTATAATAAATATTGTTTATAGTGGTAAACGTACTTAATAAATTTTAGCTGTTGAGAAATTCTTGGGTTTTTTTTCAGATCTCTAGCAAATTTTGGCAATTTTTTGTGGAACCTGTTACGGTATGTTTTAGGTATGTGGAATGATTAACTTGAAATGTTTATCATTGTCTATTTAATATTATTATTAACAATATATTTAAATCATTAATTGGATTTAGATTTATTAAACATTTTTTACTATCGATGATTTTGATTTTTTTATATATTAGTTGTTAAACTGAATTGAGTGTTTTTATGTTTCTTATTTTCTTGATTTTATTCTTAAAAAAATTGTTTTTTACTTACCAATGGTAATACTAAGTTAATGAAGGAGTCTGTCTGTAAAGTTATTGTGACATTTCAGAATTATATTTTCTTGTAATCATGCATAAGAACATTAAAAAGTTTTTGCTAAATGGAAGAGCAACTCACCAGATTTAAAAAAAATAATATTTTGTGCATTTCAATGTTTCTTTCATTCATTGCCCTCTAGATGTTAGTTCTTTCTATACAAAACAAGGTGCATCCAGTTGTGATCAATTCAACAGCTTTTTTTGTGTTGCTTACATGTGTTTTACACAGTGTATATGAATTTTTTGAATGATGTAACACTAGAAGTAAAAGTTTAAAGACTTGAAGTCTGGTGATAATGGTAGCCATACCATATACCTCCAATCTTTCTGATCCATTGCTGGATATGAAAATTTCATACTGTGATCAATAGTGCCATAGTGAAGAGAAATTTTCAAATATACCAAGATTTGTTAGTTTTACTTAAAATTTAGAGCATTGCATATAATTCCAACATGAATGGATAGTGATGAGACATAACAGTAGGTTTCACAAAGAGAAGTGGGTCTGTAACACTGACTTGTAGTGAGCTTTTTCATGTGTGAGAGGGATATTATATATTCCCTTTAGGGCTACAAAAATATGTTTTTAATGAAAGCCTGTTGTTCATGAGAGTTCCAAATCCTGGGATTATGTTGACAAATATGACCAACCTCATGAAGGATATCCTATTACTGAACACTATCTTGTTTAAAAATTGTTTGTCATTGATGGTATCACTGAATAGACAATATCAAAAGCATATCATTTGGGCTATCACCTGGGCAGTGTGTGTGTGTGTGTGTAATAACAGAACGTCTTATTTCATAAAATGGTGTATTTTTCAGAACTGTGTCCTAATTCTTGAGCACAGATCTACACTAATTTCTTCAAACATCATATGTAGCTCTCCTTTATAGCTTCAACTGATTCATCACTAAAAGATGATCTGCTGGAACATATTGTACCAAAGAAGCTGCCAGTCTCTTTAAGCTGTTTATCCTAAAGGGAATTATTTTCATTCAGTGGCTACTTCAATAAAACTAGATGGTATTCACACCAAACATTAGTCACCGTTTCAAATTTGGCAAGCCAACTAACACACTTAAATTTTCTTCTGAACTGTTTACATCTTGAATAAATGAAATGATTCATTGCATCATCAATAATTCCATCATCAAAGTCCAATGCAAACATTTCAAAACTGCCTTAGTTGCCCTTCAACACAGTGTTTGTATTATGAATTTAAAATGTTTTCTTCGGAACATAGGAGTTTGAACCCCACCATAACTTCATGGTCATGCACTATTGGAATGGTTTTAAGAATTAATTAGATTTCATGTCTGGCTTTGAATTCATAACTGCTTTCATTTTTAAACTTTTACATAAATTTTGCTTTACTAAAACACAGCTACTAATTTTACTTTTTTGTGAGAAACATAGCATTTTTTTAAATAGTTGAAACTACCATGCTTTTGCAACAGGCTTAGTATTGTCTGGTCTCCTTACTTAAGAGACTAACAACAAACTATCTCTGTCAGTAACTCTCAGGATAGTTTCTTATCATGATACTCATGCTAATTCAATTATTTAAATGTGTAGTAACAAAGACACTTATATGTAGAAAAAGTAAAATTTAATTATACTTAAAACCATTATCTAGAATCATAAAGTTTATCAGAAGTCCTCTAAATGTATTTTCTTATTTCCTGAATGTGATACATATTACTTTTGTCTGTTGAACAGGATAACAAAATCTGATAACCATTTAAAGTTATGAGTAACTCACTTTCAAAGAAATGGAACTTGTTTCAACCTTTTAAAGTTAATTATAACTTAAGTAGAATCTTTTATCTTATTCTTCAGTGAAATTGCTGATAACAACATTAAAAAAGATTGGCAGTTAGTTGTGAAAGTCCTTTAGAAGAACTATCTGAACTAATTTTTTTTTTTAAATTGTGTTTCTGACTTCATTGCATTGTATTCTGGTAAAATCTCTTATGTTACTTGAAAAAAAAAAAAAAAAATTATATCCTAAAAGCTTTTAAAAATTCAATTTTGGGAGTTATCTGCCCTTGTTTTCATAATCTATTTCATTGAAAAATTTTAATTTTTATGTAAGATTTTCTTTAAGATTCTGCTTTTCTTCACTAAAAAGTTGTAAAATTGCACAATGTGACAACAGCATGCTGAAAGAATAGACGGACTATTATAAAGTCAGTAGTAATAGAAAAAGTCCTCATCTAAATCTGTACTGCAAAATATTTTCGCTAAATCATTGGTAATTTTTAAAGAAACAGCAATATGGTGATATAAAAAGAATATGTGCCAGATCAAGGAAAGCAACATCTTGGTTTATTAATAAAAATGTGTGAGTATATTTTCTACATATTTAGAATTTAATGTAAAATTTCTTTGCTGATTCAAGCTAAAATGAACTGAGACTGGCATCAATTTTTGTTGTAGATAGTTATAGTTTATGAAGACACTTCATTATATATGCAGACAGTGAGCCTCAGTTATATTCTTTTTCATATTGCCTTTACTGTTTATTGAGGGATCATTTATATTACAAAAATGTCCTTATCATGGTTCATTACAGTACATGTTAATTGAAAGGATGCATCTTTTAATTCTTGAATGCCACTTTCATTTGTATTACTTTCAGTAACTCACTGTTGTGTATTACTTATAAGTAGCATATCACTGAGAAAATGGTCTGACAAACTTTTATAATTTTTTTAAACTTTTTCATGAAAAAATTGATAGAAGAATAGTTAATTCAAGATCAGATGCTCATATGTAAGTGCTTAGATTTATTTTAATGCTACACTTAACTTCACTTTAACCTAAAACATAAGTAAATATATATAATGTTCTTGTAGATAGATGTATGTAGGAAATCCTGAGTGGAAAGGAAATTTCATGCACGTGAGTCTGTTTTCATCATACCTCATCATACCTAGCCTCTGTGTAATGGTACCCATTCTAGTACAAAAAAAAAAAAAAAAAAAAAGTGAGTAGGAGCAAGTGATTTTAAGTTAATATATGCTAGTAAACTTAAAAGACTTAGTAAAATTAAGACAATATCAATTACAGTGAATTGGTAATTAAAATTTTATAGTTTTTGGATCAGTAAATCAAGATAAGTATGTAAATCTCTTGATTGCTGTTTATAACAAGTAAAAAAACAATTATTTTCTAGATTATACTTATAAACAGTGCATGGTATTTAGTGAACAAAAACACACAAATATGCAAAATTGAAAAATTATATTTATTACTGTTGTTATCAGTACACTGTTATTTAATGAACCCATTGATATCACCACTTCCCATTTAATAAAACACCTAATATGCACTGGGATACATCTATTGGAAATACTGTTTACCAACTGAATTATGTTCCTTTTGTTTCTCAAATTTTCTTGTGGATATTTAAATATACTTCTTTTTATTTCTATTATCTGAAATACTATGTTTTGGTTGATGCCAGCAAATACCATATATCATTTTATCACATGATTTGACATTTTTATGACTTTTTTCAGCACTTTAATATTACAGTATTTTCATGAATAAGATTAATTTGGTTTATGAAACTGTTTGGTCTTAACAGTTAGTTTGCAGCAAATTTAATAATGATATAACAATAGTTTGCCGGGCAAATGACCTGTTTTCAGCAAATGAGGAATAGTTTATTCACTTTTGTCTGATTTCGTTAATTTAATGTTTGTTAGAGTGAGCTGACAACTCTGTCCTTTCACTATTACTCTTGGGCAGAAAAAAATGTTTGTACCAAAGTGAAAACAGTTTAATCACACTATTTGATATTCCCCAACACATCACTAATAAACAGTATGCAATTGTGTACATAAACAGCAAAAGTGATGGTGGTAACCTCTTCTCGAAACATATACTCTTGATCTATATCTACATATCTACACAAGAAATATTGTTTGTCAGTAAACATTGTTTCTGCAAATATATTTTCTGAGTTTGAAAACTGCTTCCCTACATTTACACTTTAATATAGAGGAAAACGAGTTTCAAACTTTTATACGCATGTTTCCAAGTGCATACTAGACTTAAGAACCTCAAGGTTTCAATCAACATCCCTTCCCATGGACAAGTGCTTCTGTTACACACAAATGATTTCTTAATAATAATAAACACTGATTTGTTAGCGAGAACAATTGATTAGTAAGTTAAAAATTGTTGAATAACACTATTTTTACATATAATCATTTAAAGACAATTCTTCAAATATTAAAAAGTTAAACAGTCTCACATTTTTTTAATTGTTAGTATAGGAAACAGGAAAAAATATTTCAAGAATTACTGAACTGTACTAATTACAACTGTGTTAATGAATAATTTTCAAAATACTTTTATCCTGTTTTCACAATCATGAGAATAACTTTAGTGATTTTTTTGGCTATTAAACTAAAAAAAAAAAATGATTGTAGCTAAAACTTTGTTAATTTATCCATAATGTAAAATTTGTAACGTAAAAATTATTAAAAAAAAAATGAATTACACATTTTTTTCTGGAAGATCATATGTATATCCAGGAACATTAATTTTAATTAATGAATTGACTTTTTCAAGATTTTTTGACGAATCTCTTAGGCCTATTTTTTAAACTTTTTTCTGTTATTTTTTAAAAATAATGATTTTGTCTACAATTTGTAAACAGATCGATTAATATTAATCGATCAATGAATAATATCTATTAATCGATTTACATCTTTCCCTTAATCGTTATTAATGGTGAAATTCTGCATTACAAACAATCTGAAGAATGTATTCTGCAATTGATTAATTTTAAACCCATACGAAAAGTATAGTGAAAGAAAAAGTCCTTAATATTTCTAAAAAATTGAAGATTAAAAAAAATTTTCACCTGCAATGTTAGTTTAAAATAAAAGTGTTTTTTTTTTTGTATAAACTAAAATTATCTTATCACCACCTCGTTATCATTGACGATTTCAATAATTTTTATAAGTACGTTTTCTATTTGTGGCACTTTCAATAAATAAACAACTGGGGAAATTCTCGTTGAATTTTTCATCAGTAAAAGTTACCTTACTAGCTATTATCGCTAAAAATGACAAGAATTTGTGTTTACACTTGTAAAGATCACCGGTTTTTTTTAAAAACGAATTAAACTTAATTTAAACTAAAAATTAATAATTTATGACAGTCTGTAAATTCTATTCCATGACAAGGTGTTATTCGTTTCGATTCCACTAGTCGAAGATATCTGTTTTTCTGTTTCTCTATGCTTCTTTTTTTGGACCGATAAACAAATAAAACATAATGTTATTTGAAGTAAAAGTAGTATTGCTCCTATTGCGATCGTATCAGTCATGTTAATACAGTCTTTTACTCGCGGTTCGAATTCACCAGCCTTAACAGCGGTATGTCTTTTAGGGAATGTAAACTTATCTTCTATTCGAATAGTTTGCATGACGACTTCATCTTTTCCTCTGTTAACCGTCTCACGTTTTCTACGGCCGAAGGAGTCCATTTTTCTCACCGTACCGTAGTAATCTTCGATATTACATATGACGGGTTCACACGCCGGAAGACACGGAGTGACCAACGCTTTAAATTGAACGATATCCGAAGTAGGGAATTTAAAGGCGTCGAAAGGAGCTTCCAATATCTGTGGCTCTTTGTCTTTCGACACCGTAGTGATTGGCCCCATTATGGTCGGATCGGTGGGACAACCGAGACTATCCACCAATAGGATTTCACTGGAATCGACTCCGTCCAGCGCTATAAGTTCTCTGACAAAAATCTGGTACGGAGAGTCTTGATCTAAAATGTGAAAGCGTAAACTGAGCGGATCACCCACTTGAGCGGTATGAATGTCATGGCCTTGACGATCGGTTATTCTCATAGTGACCGTAGGTGAAATGACGAAAGAAGTTTCTTCGCTGCCTAAAGAAGAACCACCGGGTTCACCGCTGACTTCAAGCTCTACGCCATGTCCGACGCTATGATTTCCTAAGTCGTACGAGCAACGGACCGATAATCCTAGATCTGTACTCCGAACGATCTGATCGTGGTGCTGAAAAAAAAAACAACACAAATTAAAATTAAAACCAAATATTTCATATCAGTTAAGTAATAATAATAGATTGTAATTATTAATTATGTAGGAGTGGCCTCTTTTGACGCTAGATAATAATAAATAAAAAATAAAATCATTAGTATAGAAAAATCTGTTTCAGATTAAAATTGAGCTGGCCGTGATGATGTTGAGCTTTTCCAGCATTTGAATAGAACTTTAAATTTACCCCTTCCTAAGTGAGAACTGAAAATAATTTAACCTCTACTCCTTTTTTTAAAATTATTTGCTATTAACTTTAAATTATAAAAAATATAATTTAAAAAAATTCTAGAATGATTTTGTAAACTAATTTTTATAGTAATAAACGCTTTTTTAAATATACTCCTCCAAAAAATATGATTTTTTAAAAATTTATTTTGGTGACAAGGGAAAGGTATGATCTTTTCACACTATAAATGACAGTATTGACTACTAATACGTTTATTGTCTATTTTTAAAAAATTCTCTTATTATATTAACCATTTTACTGAATTGTCTCAAAATAGATGCCATCCATATTTTGACATCTTTTTTTGCACTTTTCAACTCGGGAGCCTTCAAGACCTCAATAATTGTAAAAATCCTCATAATTTTGACCTGTTATAATATACTTTACCTTATAGAACTCCACACGATAAAACTTATGCTATATTATTACTAGGAAAATAAATTATTCACTGGCTTCGTCATTAAAATATTCAAAATCGATAAACTCATCTTACTGAGTCGCTCTAAAATTAATTAATAGTTAAAAAAAAAAACATGTCAAAATAAACGTATTTTATATGTTTCTAAGGTTCTATATTTGTATTGTGTTTTTAAGGTTCTATATTATGTATTTTATAAGTTCTAAGGTTCAAATCCTAGTAAAGGTAGTTATTTTTACACGGTGGATACCGGTGTTCTTTGGTGGTTGGATTTCAATTAACCACACTTCTCAGGAGTGGTCGACCTGAGATTGTACAA
>JAAAKQ030298454.1:0-10199 GCA_010016005.3 Zanna intricata
TAGAAGAAGTATGACCAGCTCAAGAACCTGCAACTACTGTCCCCTTTGTACTACTTCTTACTACAACTCTCAAAAGTTGAGAGCCTCTGAGTCAGATAGAGTGACGTGGTTTTTGTTTAATTTTTAGCAGTATGGCTTTTAAAGTTAGGTGTTAATTGATATGGTTCTGTTTTTTTTTTTTTTAATTTTATATATTTTGTCATCTTGTATTTCAGTATCTGAATTTTATATGCATATTTTCAAGTTAAGGGATATTTTTGTAAGTTCAGTTATGACAAGTTTATAGATCTAAGGCATTTTCCGGTGAAGGTATATAAAGGAATCATGAAGGAATGGAGTTTGTGTTACAACCACCAGATGTGTAATTTAACTGACCATTTAAATTTGATTTAAAATTGCAGTAACTGGATGTTAAATAAGAATCACAACATAACTCCATCAGGTTTAATTAAAAAACTTGATTTCACTTTGTTTATTGACTCTGTGTGAAAAAAAAACATCATATAATTAAATAGAGAGAATTAATTACAGAATTATTCAGTAACTGTTTTATGAAGTATGGTATAACAAACAATTTAGTTGGCATTAGACTAATTATGCAAAATTAAATGTTAAAATTTAAACGAAAAAAGTTAAAATTAAACCAATGATTAATCATTTATAATTGATGGAAGGGAAAATGAATGTAAATATTTTTCAAGACAAGACTGGAGATTTTTAATATTAATAAATAATGATTTTTTTTCATAAGAACATTCACCCAATGAGCTTTGTGCACATATGTTTTTTGTTTTTATAAAGAAACATAAGATTTTTGTTTTTTGTTTTTTACTGCTGTTTGTATATCACTTTAAGATGCAAGTTTTACATTATTAAATAACCAAGGAATCTGGTTAATAACTTGATGTCTTTAAATTCTTATTAGTAAGTTTATAGTTTTTATGTGATAAATAAATCTTATCTGTATTTCTTAGGTGTTGCTTCATAATCCTGCCGAGATACCAAGAGTAGGAGAAAGATATTTCAGAGTACCACTAAATCAAGAAGTTTTGCTAGCTGTTAAACCTGATATAATGACAACAAGTAAAACATTACATCGTTACTCTCCTAATGAACGACAATGTTTCTTTCAACATGAAAAAAAACTGGAATATTTCAAAGTCTACACCCAGCGTAATTGTGAACTCGAGTGTTTAACTCATTTCACTTTGAAGGAATGTGGATGTGTTTCCTATTATATGCCTCGTAAGTTACAAATGACTTCAACATACTTATCAGTCAGCCTCTTTTCCATTAGGAATCAAAATTGGAGAAATAAAAATAACTGGTTCAACAATTAAACAAAAATAATTGGGTAGATAGTAGACCTTAATTGAACACCTTGTGTTCTTGAACACCTGGAACATCTCAGAAAGTAGCTTCTTGGAGATTTTAAGGGTATGAAGTAAGGTAAAATGCCAATACTATGGCAAGGCTCATTCAATTTTCCTCTACGGCATTGCAAAATAAGGCAGAGGACTTCCTTAGTTCACAAAAGTTGAGAACACTGGACTCAATTCATTGAATGCTGTTGGCATTCAATGACAAAATTGGGTTTTTGCTCATAAAAATTTAAAAAAGCTAATGTAATTGTAGTAATATAATGTATAAAGTAATATAATTTATTTTACAAAAAATTTGATGCAATTTTATCACTATTCTATTTTTTAATTATCTAAAATAAATACAAAATAGACTTTTAAATTTCCTTGAAAAACATAATACAGCAATAGATGGATTCAGGAAAAATTTGTCTTTTGTCACAATTAATTATCAATTCTTAAGAAATATTTTACAAAAGCTAAAAAAAAACTCCCTTCTTCATAACTTTTGTGATGTAAGTAAAGAATTTAATTTAGTTCCTTTCTTTTCATTAATAAATAATCTTAGCTGCTAAGAGGAGTTTGTATAAAGATATTTACTTTGGTTGTTTAAAGCATTTTAACCACACACATAATCATTTGACTATAACACAGAGTTGAAATTCAGTTTCTGAAAGAGTATTTGTAAAAATGTAAGCTTCTTCCTGAAGCAAAGACTGTAGGATTCCCAAGAAAAAGTCCTTCATTCCTTTCCCCTTCATTATTTATAACTAATACAACTTAAACAACTTTCATACCATTGTTTGTTACAATTTTCATGGATGCTGCTACTGTACATTTAAACACAACAACAGATTTAAGAGAATTAGAAAATTCGGCATAAGCTATTTATTTATTCATTGACTGGATTGTAAGTAATTAATTTTTAAATGAAAACCAGTGAGTGTTTCACTCACTGGTTTTTCCATGTCTGCTAGGGATTTTTGAATAGATTTTCACTTTTTCAGAATAAGTATTTATATATATAAAAAAAAGAAAATACATATATATATATATATATATATATAGTTTTACTATTTCAGTTATTATTAAAGAGTGTAGAGATGATAAATATTATTTATTGCATGCAGTTAATTAAGAAAGCAGAAACTAAAAACAAATCATTATAACAAAATTATTATATTGTTGGTGTTTGTTTTTGTTTAACCCGGAACCACTGTTAAAGTATATCTTCGCTATATTGCGTTAGTACTATCTCTGTGCACAGTGTAAAATTTCTGAGTATCTTAATTTATAATTTACTTAAAATGACCAGACAGTGTGAAAAAGTCGCATTTTAGGACTTTTTTTTAATAGAAATTCCAATCTGAATACTTCCAAATTTGAAATTCAGATTGGAATCTGAATTCCAAATCAGGTCTTTCCATATTGTATTTCCTTGCTAAAGCTTCAATATTCTTTGGTAAATTAATCATCTAATAAAATCCATGCTCTTTTGGTTTTAAAATTAAAGAGTAAATTTTCATATTTTTACTTTCTTGTACAAAGTAAAGGAATATTATGATCATGAAAAATTTCAGTTCACAGATTTCAACGGAAAATTCATTTTGACCATCCTTGAATTTATTTTCACTAGTTTCGGCATGATTTCTATACATACGTACGTGTCTTGAATAACTCAAAAATGATTAACCGTAGAATGTTGAAATTTTGGATTTAGGACTGTTGTAACATCTAACTGTTAACCTTGTAGTTGCATCTCTTTGAGAGCTTTTTAATGATATATGATAAATGGTAGTTATTTTCATTGTTTCCTAAGTTATAGCCACATGAACTTTCAATTAATGAAATATGTAAATCTTATAAGGGAGAGGCACATCCTTTCGAATCCAACTTCATACACATATATTTTTTTACCTTATTTTACTTTTAATTTAAATATATTGGTTTATTAATAATTATTATTATTGATTTTATTATATTTAAAAATTTAAATAAATGATAATTGAATAACAATAAAAAAATGAAAAAAAAATTACAAGTTATTTGTGAAATAAAATTTTATGAACTTTTCATTTTAAATCAACAATTTTCAATTGGATGTGTCCATGGTTATGGACACATTCTCCCTTACATCCTCACTTACACCAGATAACTACTTGACGTGAAACAAAATTAACATATAAATGAATATAAAATAGTGATATGGAAATTACAGAAAAATTTGATGCTATGTGGTGACCACCACAATGCAATTGTCTAACTGTCCACTTTATTAAAGAAGGATTATACCTCACTTTCAAATGAAATAAGTTTAAATGAAGTACAGCAAAAAATGTATAAATGTAATTTAATAGGTGTCCAAGGAAGCTATGTGGTGTGAAGTCATGGCATTAAATAATCGTAATAATAAAATTGCATTTTCATTATGTTTTGAATTTGAAGATATAAAATATTTATAATAAAGAGGAATAAACAAATCCAGCCTAACACAGTAATGGCATCAATAAGTAATAAAAAAAAATCATGTTATAATAAGTAATAACAAAAAAAACATGATTTAATATTCAATACAAAAGTTTAGCTTAGGCACAATCCAAAGCTTTAAAGTTTTTTTTCTTTTTTTGTTACAGAAGTCTTCAGTGTATCAATAGGGTAGATGCAAAGTAGGATGTTTTAGTTCAACTCTTAATGTAAATTATTTCTATATACAACTTTATTATGCAGTGTTTATAAAGTTTATACAAATATTGGGTATACTTATGTTTGTGACATTTTTTATTTTCAGGTTCTAATGACACACGTATTTGCGGAGCTGAGAAGAAATTTTGTGTTGAGACTGTTATTGGTAAGTGTATTTCTTTTCCTTTTGTATCCTTTGTACACATTTGAGGGTTTGTACTTAACCACCAATCTTCACCAGGTACAACATCCTTTCTTAATCAATTTAAAATTTTGAAATTCCTTGGTCAAATCTGGCTCTTCTTGTTTTGTTTGCAACTTCTCAACTTCACTTATTGTCATCACAAAAAACAACAATTTTTTTTTAAATTCATTTTGTTAATGTACTTAACTATCACAGTTAGCACCTCCAAGTCTTTTTAAACTTTACCAAATTAGTTATTTGAAAATTATGATTTGTAATTATGATGTATTTATAATCTTTTATGTTCTGATGTATTTTGTAATTTATTTGATTTTGTATATTTTTGTTTGTATTTCTTCATTAACAGAAAAAATGGTGGAAAGAGAAATAACATCATCTCTAAATAGTAAAAATGAAAAGGTAATATCAAGCTGCAATTGTTTAACTTCCTGCTCATCCATACAATATGAGGCTGAAACTTCTCAAGCTGATTTAAGATGGGAGAAAATGTTAAAAGCATACGAATCAAAGCTAGATCTGAATGGGTAAATATACAAATTACATGAGAGACGCAATATTATTTTTTGTTAAATAATACTGCAATTACTAGCAGTAAGAAGTATAATTAAAAAGTAAATTATACCCCCCCCCCCCCTATATTAAATAAATACATATTTATGACAATTTTTTTTTTTTTTTTTATTGAACAAAAACTACATATTTTTATATATTTTTCGACACAATCACAAGTTTTTCTAAACGTTTTTCGTATCTTGTGACAAATTTTTTCAGTTCCAATCAAATAAAACTTTTGACCAACTATCTTCAACCATTTTTTCTTTCTTCAGTCCATCATCATTATTGAAATGCTTCCTTCCAGGTATCGCTTGGGAGGACCAAACAAGTGATAGTCGCATGGTGCTAGGTCAGGGCTGTAAGACGGTTGAGACTATACTTCCAACTTGAATTTTTCCAGTATGCCCTTTGTCACATGAGCTGAATGAGTAGCATTGTCGTAAAGAAAAACGACCCATCGCCAATCTTCCGGGTCTCCGATCTTTAATGGCTTTACGCAATTTTTTTAGTCTTACAGTAAGATTCGGCATTGATTGATGTTCCTTGAGAGATAAATTCACTGTAATCAACTCTTTCAAAAACCAAAAAAAACTCAGTATAACCTTTCAAACATGTAGGAATGTTTTCATTTTTTTGGCTGCGGCGAATTTTTGCGTCACCATTCATGTGATACCCGTTTATTCTCAACAGTGTAATGAAGCGCCCAGGTCTCATTCCTTGCGATGATTTGTTTCAAAAACTGTGAACCAGTCCTGGAATAACGTTGAAGAAAAAAAATAGCAGGCGCAAAATGTTGATGTTTGTGGTAGTCGGTCAACAGATGTGTAACTATTGTGCACACATTTACGGCAACCAAGCTAATCGAATAATGGCAAAAACACTACCAAAACTGATATTAAGTTTATTTGCAATCTATCTATTTTTAATGCGCTGATTTGTCAAGATCATTTCATTCACGCGTTCCGCGTTTCCCGTCAGTTTGCAGTTAAAGGATACCCGGCAGGTAGGCGTCAGATTTTTTCTTCCATTACTGAACATTTCGCACCATTTTGAGATCATGGTGCGTGATATAGCATTCTCATCGTATACCTCAAAAATCTGGCGATGAATTTCACAAAATCTGTAATTCTTTGCCCACAAAAATCGGACCACTGAACGCACTTCTATGCTGGACAAAACTTCTAGAGGACATGCCATATTGACAACGACACTGCACTTATACTGAATGTCATACAGAATTGCTACTGGGTAAGACTTCTGTCTCGAGACAGGGCGTTGAGGAGCCACGAACTCGCCTGAAATGAGCTGATCGCTCGCTGTCGAAGCCACGCACGTATTTCAAATTCAACTTTTAATAAAGAAATGACAGCTTGAACGTGAATGAAATTGACGTCTTTTTGTTTATAATTTTAACATTTAATTAATTATTATTATCATTATTTTTTTTTCTATAACTGCTTGATGTCATGAATATTTCTCATTTTTTGTACAGTTACTATTTACATAACCCTATAAGAGCAGTAACCGTAAATACCATATGTTGCTTAATTATTTCGTTAGTAACTGAAATATGCTCGATTGAAAAATTTGATGAAAATTAATTTTCTTCCTCATTTTAACCACGATACAAAATATAGAAAAATTCATAATTCTATTAGGCAGAAAAAGTTTTCGCCGTTTTTAATTAGAATTTAATGCTGGGAAACAAGAATTTTTTCAACATCCTAATAGATTAATAGTTATTAATGAAATAAATAACAATGTTTTATTGATGTTTGTCCGCCATTCTGAATTTTGAAAAAGTAATTTAACATTCGCAATAAGCGAATCAAAAAATGTATTGGTACAAAGTTTCTTGAAAATGGAATATTAGAAAAATGTATTGGGTGAAAGGGTAATCAAACAATAAAAAAGTAAGATAAAAAAACTCAAAATAATACATTTATGTTTAATCAAATATTTATATTTTACTCAAAAATTATTGTAAATAATTTGTTTATAAATAATTATAACTAAAAATTATAAATAATTATTTAAATGTTAAAATTATAAACAAAGAACCGTCAATTTCATTCACTTTCAAGCAGTCATTCTTTATTAAAACTTGAATTTGAAATACGCGCGTGGCTCCGACAGCAAGCTAGCGTCTCATTTCGGGCCAGTCGTGGCTCCTCACTGTCCTGTCTTGAGACACAAGTCTGGGTGAGCGTGAAGACAACACAACCAATGCTGCCACAACACATAAATATATCCTTTCAGTTTAAGAACATGCCAAGGATATAACTTATTTTTTGATCCACCTCTCGTAAATTATAGTAACCTATAAAAATTATTGTAATTTGTTTAAAAATAAATGTAAATATAAAAAAAACAAATAATATTAATTAATTAATTAATATGTTATTTAATTTTTTAAGTCCGTATTAAATTTTCAGTTATTATGAGTCTTCATTTTCCCATGATAATGCTGTTAGAACTATCAATAACGATGAAGAATTTTAACAATTGCTTTTGGACAAAGCCTATAACATGTAATATTTATTCGAAGAAAACACCTGAATTAAAACTTGTGTAGAAAATTTTTCTTATGTTTTTCAAAATGAGTTAATTTATATTTAATAGTTCAACCTGTACATTATGTCTGAGAATATCAGTATCGCCCATTGATTTATAATTCTTTTTACTTTATTTTTTTAAACTTCATATCCTTCTGCATTAATCTCTTCTATCCATTCATTTTGTCCATGGGGCAAGAAATATTTAACATACTAAATCTGGCAAAAGTGCCTTTAAATTTCCATTGTCTACCCAATTTGTTTTTCATTTACTCTACAACAAATCTTTACCAGATCAAACTCTGTTCTATTTCCAGGTTGTTCAGTTATTATGCTTTGTTCTAAACTCATGTAAATACTGATTTAGTTCACTTATACTTTCATCTTGATGTTGATAATATGTTTGGGCGAACAGGCATAAATTATTGGGCAACATCCAGATTACTAATTATTTCTTCTAATTATTCCTTATTTCCTTATTTCTTCTAATTATTTCCTGCATAATTTATACATTAAAGATCTTTTTAACTCGTGAAAAAAAAAGTTTAAACTACAACCTGCTGTGAGATATATATAGTCTATAAATATTTAACACTTCTAATGCACTAATACGAATATTTATTATAAAAGCATATACAGAATAATATTAGAAAAAAGTTTTTAATTATATGTGAAGAAACAAATGATTTAATAACCATGTATGAAGTAATGAGAACTAAATAATAATAGAAAACAGGAATGTTGTAGTATGAGAGGGAAAGATAGGAAAATATCTATGGATGTATTTACAAAAATAAAAGAGAATAAAGGAAAACATTATTCTGCATAAAATATTACCAATAAGATTTTTTTTTTTTTTTTTTGTTTAACCTCTGGAATCACCATTAGGTGTATCTTCAGAGGATGAAATGAATGAATTGTAGCGTGTGTGAAAAATGCTATTCCTCACTGGGATTCGAACCCGGGACCTCTGGATGAAAGGCCGAGACGCTACCATTCGCACCACACCAATAAAATAGCCAGAAACAATAATTGAACATCATTTTTAAAAGCCATTTAAAAAGATGGCACACATTAGTGAAAAAAAAAAAATACAGAATGGTATTTTTAAGTATTATGATAGGCATTTTGACATATAAACATCTAAAAATTTAATTATGAACTATGCTACATTTTCAGGAGTAGATGAAGAAGTGAATATTTAATTATGATAAGTGATGATTTAATTATGATAAAACATTGATCAAAATTTAAGAAATTAAAAAAAGAAATGGAAATAAAATAGATTTAAGGGGAGCAAGAAAGGCCTATACTTCCCATGTTAATTAAGTATATTTAGATACATTTTCCTCAGTAACCATTAAATCTATGATGCTAAAATTTTGCCAAGCTTTGTATGTACAATGATGAGCAAAGTGCAGGATAGGTTTTTATTTATAACTTCCTGAATGGCTAGTTTCATAGATTCTTTAGCACAATCTTTTATTGCCTCAGCTAATATTATATATTTCAAAGTTTTGAGGAGGTGAGGACAAGTCAAGTCAATCAGTGCGCAAAAAACATTTGTCAACAGTTCTCATTCCACATGCAATTTTTAATTGTTATATCAAACTTTTTTGTGTTACATAAACTAGAATTGTGAAATTCAGCAGATTCAAAACAAACATTACACATCAATTCAGTTTTCACTGCCAATCCTTGCTTGCCTCCATCCAAAGTTCATACATCAATACAATCTTAATTATTGCAAAACTTACATTTAAAATTTTTTTGGATCATGTCACTAAATAAACTTAGTGAAATATGCAATTCCTTGTATCTGAAGTTTCATAGTTATCATATTGGCTAAAAAAGGTTTTTTAGAAGAATTGTTGATCTTTTCCCTCAAACTGGATTTTGTCGGCTTCATTAGGTTGGTAGAAGTGGCTGCAGGCATAGAAACAGAATTTGTATCTATAATGCCATAATAATTTATTTTTATTTAATATGACACTATTGTCCAACGCATTTTTTCACAACAATCACTACACAAATTACAAATCTAACTATAACTACACTCACGAAATAATCAGCACTCACAACAAACTCATTTTTAGAAATTACGTTTCTGTTTAAAGGCAAATAACAATAAAATAACCTACAGGCCTAATAAACTATAAAAATAGGGCTTTTTTCTTTTTCTGTTTATCCTCTGGATACACTGTAAAATATTACTTCAGAGGATAAATGAGGATGATATATATGAATGGAAATGAAGTGTATTCTTGAACAGTCTTAGGACGACCATTCCTGAAATTTGTGATTAATTGAAAGCCAACTACCAAAAAACACCAATATCCATGATCTAATATTCAAATCTGTATAAAAGAAACTGCCGAATGAAAAAAGGGCTGCATTCTAATATACGAGCAATGAGATATGTTCCTGTGTACAAAGTAACAAAAAAAAAAAAAAAAAAAAAAAATGGTTTTAAGCAAAAATGCTTCAGAAAAATAAGTCAAATTTTTGTCCGCCAGTAAATCACAAAAAAAAAAGCTTGTAATAGTATTAATATTTAATTTTCAGGCATATGTAATTACTCAGACATAAACAGAGAACATCATGGCATGAAAATCAAACAACCAATTTTTTTTTTATTTTTGCCTCATCATGTCCTCTTATAGATAATTTTAACACAATTGAAAGCTAGATAAAACATTAAAAACCAAACATTACAGAAGTTCACAAAATTGAACCTTTCAATTTATCCTTTTTTTCTTTTTTCCCTTTTTCTCCTTCTTCCATTTTTCCTTTTTTTCCCATGCTTAAATCGGTCCAGTAGTTTTTTTAGTCTATAGCGGA
>JAAAKQ030298465.1:0-10199 GCA_010016005.3 Zanna intricata
TTCTAGTTTTTCTAAAACGTTTTCAGGCATATGTTTATTGAAAACTTTTTTCTTATTTTTAGATATAGAATCCGTTTTCGAGAGATTGCCATGCAGTTTTGATACACCTGTATATATGTGAACATGTGTACTAAAGGTAGTAGTGGAAAAAAACACAATCTTTGTGATTACCATGTAATTTATTATTTCATTAATTTACTTTTTGGCATTCACTGTTTGGTGTCTGTACACAAATTAGTTATTATATCAATAAACAATCCTCCTGTAAGAATGTCGTGTAACTTTTCTTTTGAAAAAAATTGTATAAAACTAATCTAAAAATTAGAAATGTTTGTCTTATTATATTACATGTTATTTATTAAATACTTATTGATTTTTTTGAGGAATGACAATTATATAGAAAGATAGAAAAAGTGAACTGTTAAAAATGTTGTTGGATCTGATATTACCGCTTCATTGTAGAGAAACATTTTACCTGATCTGCCTGGTGCAAAAGGCTTAATGAAATTGTTTTTTTGAAGTAAAATCATCTGCTGGATTTATGTATTGAAACATAATTTTTTAATGCTTGGACCACAATACTGGAAGTGGTTTCCCTTTTCAGCTCTTAATATATCATGACAATTTCATTTACCGTGACTGATTATTGTTAGTGATTTTTTTTTATTGTTTTAATGTTAGGGAACAAAAAGGTACTACCAGCTCAGTAAAGTGAGTAAGAAGAATGGAAAATGATTGATGTGTTGGTTTCCGGCATCCATACACAACGTAGATATATTCTTTCTATTTGAAAGTTCACTGATTGGACACAAATTTACAGAATTAAAACATATCCCAAGTTCTTTTGATGAAATTGCCATTCTTTATAAAACTTAAACACCTGTTTAATTACTAAAAGATAGTTAAAAAATTAATTTTTTCTTCATTACTGTTTTTCAGACTTTGAAAGAAAATTTAATTAAAATTGTGCTCTATTTATTCAGTTCATGTCTAACAGCAGTTATTAACTAACATGAATATTAACTGAGTGTTAGCAAATGCAGCTTTCCATAACGATGGTGATTGGACTATACCCTTATTGATTTTGGATAAGACATTTATTAAATAGTTCTGTACAGTACTCATCGCGGATATTTCAGGCTTAGAAATTAGCTTAATGATACCTGAAATGTAAATACTTTTGTTTAATTGTATTTTTTTATCCTTTTTTTTTTTTAATAGGAAAAGGAAAGAATAACAAAATATTTTAAATCAAATTATTCACAAGATATGGCAGAAAAAGAGCTAAGCGTTAAAGGCTGGAATTGGGGTACAGCTAAATTTAATGGCAGTGTGTTAAGTTTCGAAGTTGGTAGCCATCCAGCTTTTGAAATACCTCTTAGTAATGTTTCACAATGCCCTACTGGTAAAAATGAAGTTACTATTGAATTCCATCAAGTAAGTTTTTTATTTAAGATTTTTGATTCGTTATATTTCAAAAATGAAAATTAAGATTTAAAAATTGGATTTTTTCTCTTTTTTAAAAAACTTGTTTTTATTACAATGAGTGTGTATGTATAATATAGTAATGTCAGACATTAAAAGAGAAATCCTTTCCGTTGGTAGCTAATTAAAAATTATTAAGCAATTATAAAATGGGTGTACATCGCCCGTTAATTAAGATTATATTAATATTTTAATTTAAGATTTATTAATATTAATTATTATTAGTATTATTTAAGATTATATTAATAATTAAGATTATAATACCTAATACTAAGATAAGAATTACATATTCTTCTGTTGTATGTAAAACTCATTGACTTTCTATTTCTTCTGTATCAAAGATTTGGAAAAACCATGAGAAGTTAAGGATAGTTATGGAAAAAAACCAATGTCTGGTAAAGAAGGTAAGAATATGAAAAAAGATAATTTGGATGAAGCTCTTATTATGAGGTTTAAAGTGAAGAGGAATGAAAGCGTTTCTATAAATGGACCCATTTTGAAAACTTAAGCCAGAAGAATTTTCTGACTAGCTATGGTTACAAAGATTTTTTTTTTTGTAGCGATGACTGGCTGAACTGATTTAAAACTTTTGAATGTATTCTGCCAATGGTTAACAGAATACATTCAAAAGTAGTGCTTACTGTTCTGTGTTTGAATATGAAAAAGGAAAACTCTTTTTGGGGTCATTGAAAAATTATGAAAACCCCCCTGCTTTAAAAACATCAAAAAAATTTCACTTAAGTACTTAGCGAATTAATAATTTGTAATTTGGACTGCGAACTGAGAAAAAAGACAAAATTTTATTGTCGATTGATAAATGTTGAGTACACTCAGTACTAGAAAACCCCACTTGTATAAAAATTGTATTTTTGCTTTTAAACAGAACTGCAAAACAACTGGTGGATCAAGGTGTTATATTACTCTTTTAAAGTTCATTTCAGATATTTACTGGTGTTTTAAATACTTAATTGCTTAGAAAGAAAATGAAATTTAATCCAAATGTTTTGGAAGCCATCAGATTAATCAACAGGGGATGGATAATTTATATTCAATTATAATTCAAAATTGTTTTAAAAATTCCCATCTTACTACAGCAACTAAAGAAAGTTAAGAGCCAGACGATGAACTACCACTTTCTGAATGGATTCAGACCATTGATTCTAAAAATATATTAACAGACGTAACTTGAATATTATGTACATACTGACAATGATGTTGTAATAACTGAAGTCCAACACGTGAAAAAATAATTTATGAAATGAAACACAAGCATACCAGTGAAAATTAAGATAACATGATGACTGAGAATCCTAGTAATTTCAATCTGTGCAGGTCAAGACTGTTTAGAATAGTTTATGAAATTTTGTGAAATAAGTGTCTGAATTGAGTTAATGATTAGTAAACAATTTCTTAAAATTTTGGATATAAAAATAAAAAGCAACTATAGACAATTTTTTTAAAGGTAGGTTAAGAGATTTAACATTATATTAATGTAAGCCTACAATATTGAGTGTACCAGTTGTATAGTGTTTAAATACAGTATAAAGTGTAGTTTTAAGTGTAAGTAATAGCATTTTATTTGAAAAAGGATTTCATTAATTTTTGGTATTTACTCTTTTGTTTAGATCAGAAGATTTTAATTTGAATTTCAATTTTTTATAGAATGATGATGCACCAGTTGGTTTATTAGAAATGAGGTTTCATATTCCATCTGCTGAACTAGCTGGTGATTTAGATCCTGTTGAGGCATTCCATAAACAAGTTATGAAGAATGCCAGTGTTATATCTGTTTCGGGTGATGCTATTGCTATATTCAGGGAGATACAATGTCTTACTCCTCGGTAACAATGTTTTTTTTTTTTTTTAATACATATAGTATACATTTATAAGTTAGATAACTTAACAGGATCCGGGTAATGCGTTTCTGGACAAATAACATTTAGGGGTTTTGAAGATAAACATTGCTAAAAATAGGGTTATTGTTCGTTCCATAATTGATATTAATATTATTAGAATTTTTTAATCAGAAAAAATTAGTGTAGGATTCTTTTATAACTTATTACAGTATGTAATTTTGTCAAGTTTCTTATAACTTCATAGTTTATACTTTTCCTTTAATCTAGAAGAAATTTCTAAAAATAGTTTTATAAAAAAATTAAGGCGTAGGATTATTGTTTATCCTAAATTTCGTAGACTGATTGTATGTAAGTTTGTTAAGTTTCACATAATTTGGTAGTTCATACTTTTCCTTCAATCTAGAATAAATTGTGAGCTTGTGTTTTTTTCTTCTTTTTTGTTATTTTTGTCAGCATTTGACTGACTACTTCAGTATTATCATATTTCATATTCTTTCAGACTTTCTTTACATTCTTTTATGATTAGCAATGTTTCACATCCACATACCAACACTGCAACAAGTAGCATCCTGGAAATTGCATGGTGTAAATAATGCTGTTAAAGCCATTAAATAAAACAACCTATACCAGATGCGTGTCACTATGCTACTGACAATTTTTACTGTCAATCAATATAATAGTTTCACTTAATGAGTTAAGTTTAAACTACTGAATTTTAGGTTTACTTTTGTTAACTTTTTGTTGCTTTCAGTAAATTTTGTCCACATCATTGCATAATTTATTCTAAAATTTTTAATTAAAAATTTTGTTGAACTTTAAAGTGATATTAATGCTGCGTACATCTAAATTTTTTTGAGAATGTAGTATGGTATTATTTTTATTGTAAGTATAGTATTTTAAGATTAAATGATACGTTTTGTAATGCTCTTCAGACAAAGATACTAGTCAGAGATGCTTTTTATGAGAGTAATAAAAGTTAACTACATGGCCCAGTCAGTGTACATAGATTTCAATGGTTGACATACATTTGGCTCTTGAAGAAAAGCTTATTCTTCACTCAAATGTGGCTGAAGTTACATGTTTTGTGATCTTATCCATTCCAGGGGCTGCCTCATGTAAAGAAGATTAATACCTTGTGTGAATGTATGATAGGATGTGGTTGGAATCATGTTCATGAACGTAAAAGCAGAGTAACAGTCCAAATAGTGAATGTACACTCGTTCATTGTAGAAATCAAAGAAATTCAAGCCAAAAATTGGGATTACCATGTCTGGGGAAATAAAAATATTTTGTCACTTAACTTCAGAAATTTATTGTGAAATGTTGAAGTTTCTAGTAAACTACTACATACTAGTATCTATCAATCCAACAGTGCCAGATACTATGAAAAGGTATTTAAAATGAATGATGATTGTCAAATCATCATAATCATGGGCTTTCCTTGAGCTGCTCAAGTGGAATTTGTTTTGCTATCCCCAGACTGGTACCAAGTGAATGCCATCTCCTCACCGAAGTAAAGGTCTGATGTTTTCTAAATATTTGAATGAACTGATGGTTTAGATAAATTAGTTAGGAACTGATATCAGAATCCTGTGACAAGGACTTGCAAAAGACCCAGTAGTTACTGGGGGGGAGAGGAGTCAGTAATTAGACAGAAAAATAACATAGAATTTTATTTATTAATATGTTGTGGCTACACTTTTTGACCACACCCATTCATTCAATTGTCTACAATATGAAATTATTGTTCTTTGCTTTATCAATTTTCATATTATAGTGTTTTGTTTAAATTATCACTTTATTATAAAATCATATTTTCTTTTTTTTTTCTGTGTGATTGAGTATATAATCATGGGCATAATGCCAAGAAGGTGTTAACATAATAGTATGACATAACATACATGTCATCAGTATGACACAACAAATAGCTTCTAGGTGTTGAATTAGGAACAGTGAATGGCATTTTAAAACTATTTAAAGAAATAGTAATCCAACACAAGATTGGTATTAGTGATAAAAAGTAAACTTCATACAAAATTATCTGCTGCGGTCGTAAATCGAGAAGTAGCAGCCAGTGAAACAGATTTACATGTGATTGTAGCTAGATGGAAAGCTTGTCGGACAGCTAAAAAACAGTTTTCAACACCAGCAATGTGCAAAGAAAGGCTCTTATGAGCTAAAGCACATACTAACTGAACCAAAGAATAAAAGAAAAATTTAGTGTTTTCCAAAGTCACTTTTTTATGTTCAGGGGCACTTAAGAAACACAGATGATAATACATCACCTGCTCATATCCAACAATTAAACATCCCCAGAAAAAAATGTTTTTGGGGTTGTTACGCAGTTGACGGCTCTTATTTACTATTTCTAGTAGATGGTATGTTGAAAAGTGATGGATATATCAAGATTCTGAATGAAAGGATTGTGGCAAAATTTCAAAAAAAGAATCGCCACAATGCAATGGAGTGTTCAAACAAGATTTTTTACAATGTCATATTGCCTTAAACCCTACAGAAAATCTTTAGATAATAGTCAGAAAACAATTTAAAAAAATTGATTGTACCACAATAATTGACTTTATTAAAGCAATAATATTGGTATGTTTTCATGATGAAGAAATCAACAAAAATGTTAGTTCACATGTTGAATAAATGCCAACTTCTGTACATAAAGTGATGAAGAGGAGGACATTACTACATATTCACAAATTGGTAAAGGGTATTTCTAAATAAAGTTACTTTTTTATTAAATAACATCTGCGTTTGAATTAATTTGCAAGCTACTCTTAAGTAAAAAGATAAGTAGTTAAGATAGTTTTTCTGTATGTATCTGCTGGTAAGTCAGATTTGCAGTTATGGAATAATATATATATATATAATGTTATGGTATACCTGTTAACATTATTTTTAAACAAATTATTGTTAATTTTTTTTATTTCAGAGGTCGATATGATATCAAATTATTTCAGTCATTCTTTCAACTTCATGGTAAAACATTCGATTACAAGATCCCAATATCAACAGTACTCAGATTGTTTATGTTGCAACATAAGGATGGCCGTCAACATTTCTTTGTTGTAAGTTGATGTAATTATTTTTTGGTTGATTTATGTATATTATAAAAAGTCTTGTTAAATTTGTTTGAATATTTTCATGATTGATAATATCATCTGTCATATATTAATATTTATTACCTATCATCTATCATATTCAACATGGAACGAGAAGAATTATAATTGAAAAATAAAGAAAATTTGTCAGTCAAAATCACTTGTTCACATTGTGCAAACTGAAACCAATATACTGAATGGTTAGATTACTATTAGTTTAAATTGATAGCAAATTTAATACTATTTTATATATTCTTATTATAGAATTTTCCATTAGTGTAAATTTGTATTCATATGTGTGAAGAGAAAAAAAATTTTTGTAGTTTTTCCTACAAAGTTATAAATTAACTTGATTTATTTTGATTTTTCATTGGAAAAATTGGCTGTTTATGTAATAAGCAATGCATTTAAAATTCTCAGAAACATAGAAACTTGTGTAAAATTGTTAAATAATACTCTGTTCAATAATCTGCTAAAAATACTATTCTAAACTTTAAAATTGCAGATTATAGTATCAAAAAACTTTCTGAATATCATAAGCATTAATATTTTCATTTAGATTTATATAGTGTACACCATGTAGAAAGAAATGTGTGTATAAAAAAATTTGTAAATAAGTGTGTGGGTGTATCTGTGAATGTATTTAAATTATTATAATTTATAAGAAGAACACTATTACCATTACCTTGCAAATCATAGTTAATTCATTCTTCACTACAGTACAAGGTCTAGGCAACAGGATATTTGATATCATAAACACATCATAATGTGAAAAAAATTAACAAAATCAAACCATGGGTATAGAAAATCTATATCTAATAATATGTTATAAAAAATCAAATCACTCTTGGTCTCAAAAATAAATCTTATACAATTATAGAACAATCAAATGCACACACAACAAAAGAAAAGTTTTAATAAATATCATAAAACATAATGATTGAAGTAGTATCATACTACTTTAATTAATGCTTATAAAAAAAAACTATGAAAGCACAGTAACAACATAATTTTACATTTCAACAAATACATAATAAGATGCAAAAATGTAGAAAAAATGTATTTATAAACTAATATTATAATATCAGTGAAAACATTACTAAAAAACCTGCAATACAGATAATTTAAAGCAGCATATAAACCCAATAATCATATAATAAAATATTTAAAAAACAAAAATGACAATAAAGGTAATCTGTGGAATTTATAAAATTAAATGTTGATGGTTGTGATTGTATTTATATTAGAAAAACAAACAGATCCTTTAAAACTAGATTTCTTGAACATTTTAGAAAATTTAAAAATAATAAATTAGATTTAATATAATATGGCAGACCATCTAATAAACCACCATACCATGTAGGTCTTAAACTCATCACAAATCAGTGGATTTCAAAGTCAAGAGTTCTAAGGTTCAAATCCTAGTAATGACAGTAACTTTTATACAGATTTGAATACTAGATCACGGATACTAGTGTTCTTTGGTGGTTGGGTTTCAGTTAGCCACATATCTCAGGAATGACCAAGCTGAGACTACACTTCATTTATGTTCATACATATAATCCTCATTCGTCCTCCGAGGTAATACCTTTTGATAGTTCCAAAAGCTAAACAGAGAGAGATAAACATTCTATTTCTGAGATTACCACAAATTAGAAATATTAGAAATTAATAAACATGACATAAATTAATTATAAAAATATTACATACTAGCTCTCCGTCACAGCTTTTCCTACGCTATTTGGTTACTTGCGTTTTCTGTAGCAGTTAATTCTTTTATTTTGTTACTTTAGTCAAGTAACCAGAGATATTCAAAGCTGCAGCCAGTCATACATCCAGTTATGGTGGAAGTAGCTGTGTTGGTTAAGCCATAGTGCCCTGTATACCTTCACACCTCTTAAAAGATCTGAATTAAAAAGACCTGAAAATGGTTTTAAATAGTTATCTGAGAGTATTTTTCAGCCCAAATCTACTGAATATCTAGTTTACTATGGTCGAGATTGGAAAAATTTACAATCATTGTTAAAAAATTTGGTACCTTTCTTTATCTCTTCATTGAAATGAAGATTACTCACCAAAAATCAGGTTGATTTCATTTGTTACCAAAAAATTAAAAATCTCACTTAAAAATAAAATAATAAATCACTTTTTAATCACTGAATTTCAAAAAATATAGAAATCAGTTAAATATTCATATTAAATTACACGCACCAAAAATTGATATTACTGAGAAATAAAAAATAATTTAATTGTTACTTTATTTTAACCCATTACTCAGAATTTTGAAGTGGATTTTCTTAGATCATAAGGAGAGAATGTAAATATACAATATTATATAAGGGGAGGGATTATATATATAATACATAATATATATATATATAAAAAATCCTTCTCTCCTTAAGTGGAGAATGAAAGTATATAAATTTTCATCAATTTATCTTCGATAGTGCTGGGCGCTAATTACTCATGATGTTAATTTATGTGTAATGTATATGTATATGTGTGTGTGTGTATATATATATATATAGAGAGAGAGAGAGCATCCTCTGTCTCAGCTTCGCTCAAGATTATAATGTAGCCACCCATTTTCTAACAGTATTAAGTTGATAAAACTTCTGGGTTTGATATTTTCTGTGACGTTTTGATTTTGTGATAGCAGAATGTATTGACTTTCCAAATTACCAATTCTGGGAAGTCCAACTTATAATAATTGTCCATGAGAAAAAAGTTTGTTTGTTAATCAGTACCAATGTGTTTGAATCTGACCTTGCACTTTATTGATTGTACAGCAAAGAAAGTTTTATAGGGAATTGCAGCTTGAATTGAAATGGTAAGTCTGTTGGGGTCATTGGGATGCAGGGTGTAAGAGCAAGCTCTCCTGCGGTTGGACCTGTCAAAATAGTAGCCTTATGAATGATATGATTTCATGTAATTTTGATTTGCAGCCTCATGCCATTACATAACCTGGGAGGGTTAAGGTTTTGTAATAAAATAATCAGAACTCCCAATTTTAAGACTATAAGCTGGATTAAGAGAATTCAAAAATTCTGTAGAACAGTGGAACTTCATCTTCAGTATTGATTACAGAATCTAAGATCAAGAACTCTCTCTCCACACGCTTCTCAGGAGTGGTCGACCTGAGATCGTACAAGACTACACTTCATTCACATTCAAACGCTTCATCCTCTGAAGTAATACCTTACGGTAGTTCTGGAGGCTAAACAGATAAAGAAAGAGAAGAAGGTCAAGAAGCGAGATTGATTAAGAACGTTTTCCCAGTGCCACCAGGAGCAAGAAACAAGAAAAAATGTTTGGACTGTGCTTAAAAATAAATTTTCATTTTTGTAACAGCGAGACAAAAATTTGTTTGGAGTTGAATTCTGAAAAAAATTGAAATGAGTGAATTATATATAAGTTTGAAGAATGCATTTCAATTGAAATGGCTTGGAAGATAAGCCCCTACCTCTTTCAAAATAATTTATAACAAAACCAAATTAATCATATGTACCATATGATTAATTTTTAGTGATATTACATTAGCTGCTCAAAATACCCACTTCCCCGACGGGGAGTCATATTCTCTAAGACTTTGGGGGTTGGCGTCCCCACTGCCCTAGCCTCTGCAGCTTTGCTTCCCACTACACATTGAGCTGCAGAACACTTTACACTAAACACATACTCTACACCAAGAACACTACACAATTTACAACATATACAATCCCACAACTACACAACAACATTCTACACT
>JAAAKQ030298498.1:0-10199 GCA_010016005.3 Zanna intricata
CGTTCTAATAACCTGATATTAAAATACCTGTAAATTCTAATTTTTCTCTTTACATCCTCTCTTTTTTTCTGTTTAGCTTCCGGAACTACCGTAAGGTATTACTTCAGAGGATGAATGAGGATGATGTGTATGAATTTGAATGAAGTGTAGTCTTGCACTATCTCAGATCGACCACTCCTGAGAAGTGTGGTTAATTGAAACCCAATCACCAAAGAACATGAACACTAGATCCACGATCTAGTTTTCAAATCCGTATAAAAGTAACTGTCTGTACTAGGATTTGAACCTTAGAACTCTGGACTTTGAAATAAGTTGATTTGTGATGTCGCGTTAACCACTAAACCAGCCCGGTGGGCTCTTTTTCCTTAACTAACTCTACATCCAAATATAATAACAGGAAACTTTCTCAATTCCATCAATATAAGTCAATATATTTTTTTACCTGTTACATTAATATGCATTGAGTATAACATTTCTTGTAAAATTTGTGATTGTTTGTATTTATTTTTTTAATCGATAATTACAGAATAAATGAATAAGATTTTATCGATACAGATACATAATTAAAGAAATGAAAATAAAATCATAGGAAATTACCTATCATAGGAGCTTAAATATAAAATACTTTGCAATAATTTGACATTAAAAAACTTGTAAAAATAATTTTTATAACATTAAACAAACTGTAATAAATAAATAAAAATTAAAATGAAACAAGAGTAAGTACAGTATGTGCATAAAAGGCTAGTTTTAACTCCATTGCTTTGGTAATGTTTCAAATTGTAAATGTATTAAATAAATTGTACGGTAAAGTTTTTATTTTTTACCTCAAGAACCACCGTTAGGTATTACATCAGAGGATGAAGATTTGTAGAAGATTTGATGAAGAGGATGATTTGTAGCATGTGTGAAAATGCCATGCCTGACCGGGATCGAACCCGGGAGGTCCGGATGAAAGGCCGAGACGCTACCACGGAGGTCGGCAGTAGGGTAAAGTTTAGTAAATGTATCTTAACATACAGCATGTGGAAATTTTGTAAATGATAAGTAGAATAAAATAAGGAATTGCAATATAAAAAGAAGAGATAATTAGACTCCAAAGGTCCTTTTCTTTTTAATCCTTTATCGTTTTACTCCAAAGGTATCATTCACAAAGAATTTGTTCCTCAAGGTACTATTATGAATGCTTCATTTCACCAATAAGTGCTGGATGGATCGTCTTTGCAAAAGAATTGCGCGTGTTAAAACGGAGTTGTGGAGAGATTGTTCTTTTTTCCTCATGCACGATAACGCATCAGCGCATACCGCGGTGATTAACACTCAATTTTTAGCCAAAAAAATGATGGGTGGTTGTGCTAAGCCATCCACCCACCGTACTCGCCTGATTTGAGTCCCCTTGACTACTTCATGTTCCCAATTAAAGATGGACTTGAAAGGGTACCATTTTGCGTCGTTTGACGAGATATAAGAATCCGTGACAACAAAGTAAAATAGTATTTCAAAAGAGGAGTTTTTGAAAGGCATGAAAAGGCACAAAGATCATGCCAACATGGTATTGGTGATACGCCAGTCAATACCTCAGCTACCGTCGTGGATACCGTTCTATATGCACTAGTGACCTTCAGAGCTAATCTTCGTTGCAGAATTCTTTATTTTCAAAAATTCTGATCTCGTTGCCAATTGCTTTACATTTCTTTTACGGTCGAGTGCCGAAAACCACGCAGGAACCGCAAATAATAATACAGCTGTTGCCGCGGCAAGCAATAGTTTTCTCTTAGCATCTAGCTTTGGTTCATGAAATTTTACAACCTTCAATTATGATTATCTTTGCCTTTTTCTTTATCTTTTTATCCATTAATTACGAAAAGCCAAAATCCATTCATTAACCGTTCCTTAATCTTTTTATCCGTTCATTAATTACGAAGATTCAAAATAAGCTCATATTTTTGTAGGTGCATTTTAAGGTGATAACACTGGTCAACAAAGTTTTTTGTCACAAAACAACTAAACTGTCATTTTTTAGAATGACAATTTTCAGAAAGAAGTGCTTTTAGGCACTTCTTTTGCTGATTTCAAAAATGTTCTCAGAATTCCTCTATCATTGTTAATCTATTATTCTGACTAATGGAGACTATTTTGAATAAAAAATTTGTTGAAAAAATTTTTGTAATTTTTTTTGCGTCTTTTATAGCCACAATCTTAAAACTTATGAAACATACTGTATAGGTCTATTACGATCAATGACTTTCTGATAGAACTCAATTCCTACGCCAAATATCTTGGCGTATGATTTTAAATCTGATTTATTCAACAAACATCTTCTGGAAGTTACTTACAAATAATCTGTCAGAAATAAGATTACTCACCGATTAGTGATTGGTTTGATGGAACACATTATTTTCAAAATAAGCATTCATTGGACATATATAGCGAAAAACCCCGATGTATAAGTCGATCTTCGTTTTTATGATGATTAATGAGAGATACGTCATATAAATCGAGTTTATTTTACTGCGACGATCAGAGGATACTTTAGGGGTAAGGAAGATAGCAGGACCGAGCTCTTCCATTACTCGTTCTACAACCACATATTAAGCATTCCTGAAAGCGTAGTTACTGTTAACACCTGCTTCCAAACTAATAATCCTTTTATTACCCTTTTAATAGATAATTTACCCTACTATTTTTACCCTTCAATAGATATAGTTTTATTTATTTTTCTTTTACATTGTGTTTTCATTATATTGATTGTGTTTTTTTTAGGTATATAACTTAGATTTTCTTTTAAACTAATTATTAATAAGAATAGATTCTTTCACAAATTGCTAACTTACTTATTTACTAATAGTTATTTTATTGTATATCATATCTGTGGTGATTTAAAACTTATTCCACTTCTACTGACACTACAGCTTGCTACTGCTGCTTTCTGTGTGAATGGGACAGTAGAGACAGATGTAATCACTTCGTGAAGAAGGAATGGCTGAAGAGAGTATGTTTTAATCCTGGAGAAAAGAATATTGAAATCAAACCTTTGATTGATCCAAAAGAGTGTATTTGCCTCCACTTCACATAAAACTTGGTCTTATGAAGAACTTTGTCAAAGGTATGGATTAAAATGGGTCAGGATTTGTTTATTTAAAAATTAAGTTCCCCAGAATCAGTGAAATTAAGATTAAATAAGGAATATTCATACGATCACACATACGGGAACTGATTAAAGAAAATAACTTTGAAAATCAATTGAATAAGACTGAGAAATCTGCTTGAAAATCATTCAAGAGTCTCTGAAAAAACTTTTTAGGAAATCATAAGGAAGAAGATTATAAAGAAATAGTAGATGATCTTTTAACATCATACAGACTCATGGGGTGCAATATGTCACTGAAAATCTATTTTTTGCATTCCCATCTGGATTTCTTCCCAGAAAATCTTGGAGTAGTGAGCGACGAACATGGAGAGCGGTTCCATCAGGACATTTCAACTATAGAAAAACGATATCAGGGAAAGTGGGGTTCAAACCTGCTTGCAGACTATTTAAAAAATACGACACTAAAAAGTTCGACACTTAAAAGAGATATATCTGAAATACGATACAAAAAAAATATATATGGCAAGAAAACTGACACTTCTATCTTCTACGTAAGAATGTATTTTATTGTATTGTGTAAAAAAAATTTAAATCACGTCACTCAAAATCCTTACGTCCTAGAAAATAACCAGTTAAATTTTTAAATACAGCGTAAAAAATACTAATAAGAACACATATTATAATTTTTCTGACAAAAAAGGAGTAATTTTTTTTTAGGGTAACATTCGAAAATAATCATAATTAATACATCAACGGTATTTTAGATTTTTACGTCGAAGATATGAATTATGAAATAATTTAATAGGGTTGTTTAGATTAGAACACATTCAGATATAACATAACGGACATAATAGATATACCGTATACGTGTATAGAAAGTACTTGTACATCGCATCTGATAAAAGAGGTACACCTGATAAAAGGGTTGCATGCAAGGGTGAGTTTAGTGTAGTATGCATTATATAATTTTACCCCAGAGTAAAAGGTAAAAGATAGATAAAGATAAATGCGTATCACTTCACTCTCACCTTCCCATGTTTCATTACTTCATCCCTACATTACGATTTTCTCCTCTTGCTCTGAAGCTTAGCCCTTCTGGGACACATCCAACCGTCTTATTTCATTCAACTTCCACTGTAATGGAAGGACGTTGTTGTGTTGTAATATATAATTGTAAAACTTGCGTGTCAAATTAATTTCCCTTTAATGATTTAACAACTTTCACTGTTAAACAGAAATTATTCGAATAAATATTTCAAGAAATTAGTTACTCCTGAAATTAAAAAAAGAATGTTATTTCTCTATACTAAAATTACATTTTTTTACTTGATATTAGCTATTCTATTAGTTAATTTAGAACACTTTTTTAACTAACTTTTTCTAGATATTGTTGTATATCTACTTTCATAAAATTTAAAACTGTATATATTTTGGTTTCTCTCTTTTTCTATCTAGCCTCCGGAACTACCGTAAGGAATTACTTCAGAGGTTGAATAAAGATGATATGTATGAATGTACATGAAGTGTAGTCTTGTACAATCTAGGTCAACCACTCCTGAGAAGTGTGGTTAATTGAAAACCAACCACACACAAAGAACACCGGTATCCACGATCCAGTATTCAAATCTGTATACAAAATAACTACCTTTTACTAGGATTTGTACCTTAGAATTCTCGACTTCGAAATCAGCTAATTTGCAATGTCGCATTAACCACAAGACCAGCCCGGTGGGCCATATAAATTTTGCTATTTAAAAATAAATATATAAATTGTAACAGAAACCAAGAAAATAATTAACTCAGAGTAGGGAACCTTTTAAAAGTTTATCTTTACTTTCAGATTTTAAATCTCAGCTAGCAATTTTTTTAATACTACTCACACAAAGAGAATGAGTATTAGACAAGATGAAAACCGGAAAAAGAATAGTTGTAAATAAATAAGATTTATATACACGAGCATACGCGCACACATAAACAAAAAGATTACACGAATTTACTTAATAATTCTGTTATTAGTAAATAACTGAATGTATCAGATATATGGAGTCATTCTAAATTGCTCGACAATTGCTCGTGAGATGATCCTATAGACAAAAATAAGAAAAAAAATCATATAAACATAGATCAGAAAACGATTCGTTAGCGAGTTTTGCCTCACGAAACATTTAGCCTTGCTTCTGCTCTTCTGTGAAATTAAATCGAACCAAAATACTTGGGATAGTAATCGAAGGGTAAATTTGGTGCTTCTTTATAGTTTTTTCTCTACCAGATTGAATAGATGTGGTTCCAGACCTCTATATCTCTTAGGTTTTAAGGTTTTAGCAAGGTAAAATACGAAAATGTTTTGTAGGGAAATACACTTTTTTAGATTGGAATAAAAAAATTTTGTTGATTTACAAACAAACAAATAGAAATTTCAAATTAACTTTGTGGAGAATTTAATTCTGAGAAAACTGATGTAAATATAGTTTAATTACCCATAAATTAAATTATAAATGAACATACCCATAAATGTAAATTAACTTTAAAATTACCCATGAATTTGAGAAGTTCAACTTTAATTAGAAACAAAACACACAAATTGGATCAGAAACTGATACGATTTTTAACAGAACAATTTTCATCAATGATCTAACAATATAATGTAAATGAAGACAAAACTTATCGGTAACAGAAAAATGTGAATAGTCTGATAATATGATAGTAATATGAATAGAACTGAATGAAGGTGCCACTTATAGGCTTGAATATCTCTTCATTTTGGCAGGCTTAGCTAGCTGATACACAAAGGCATATGTTTAGCTCAATGAAGAACAGAATGGAAAATAAACTTCACTTCTCACTTTTCTTGGTAAACTTTCCATAAAACTTGTTATTTTCGGAAATAACTACGTCATTTTCCTAACTGGGTTCGTTTGCAACCGTTAAGATTTCGGCATTTAATATAAGAATATATTCCCGATCCGACTACGTGCCATACAGCTGAAGAAAATGTATGAGGGTAAGCCGCGTAAAGACGCTAAAAAAGAAATCTACAGAGAGTGGCAGAGCAGGTGAGATGCCAGTAACAAAGGATCCTGGACGAAGAGACTTATCCTAGAGTCGGAGAATGGGCCAGGAGGGAATTTGGAGAGATGGGATATTACCTCACCCAATTCCTCTCTGGGCATGAAAATTATAAGACATATCTACATAGATTTGAAAGAAGAGAGTCCCCAGAGTAGTGAGGATGACATACCGGAGCACACAATCTACAAATCTGCCCGGTGGGAGCACACAGGCGGTACACGGGGTTGTTAGGGGCACACCCCTGAAAACACCGTAGAATACATGTTCCGGGGCAGAAGAGAATGGGGCGAGGTAAGCAGCCTGGTCTCAAGGATCATGAAGACCAAGGAGGAACAGGGCAGGCTTAGGGAGGAGAATAACAAGCCACGGCAAAAGAGAATAGAATGGCCAGCCAGGCGATACGACAGGGAGCAATGGAGTGACTAGTGTATTTTTGTTGTACTATTGTGTTTTGTTTCTCTTTGTGTTATATTTTTATTTAGATGTATGTTCCCATTGTCGTTCATATTTTCTGATGTTTTATTTCATGTATTGTTGTATTATCTTTTATTCTGTATTGTGAATTCCTGATGTAAGAACTGCGGTAAGAACTCTCGTAAAAAATAGGAAGAGAAAAAGGATCTCGTCGGTACTGACTGACAACCTACCGATGAAAGTAGAATGTGTGGATATTACAGAAACGATGCCATGGCGCATCAGGAATGCATATAAAAAAAAACGAGATGTGGGCCAGGGGACGAATCATGGCGACGTGTAGGGCCAGGGAGGCAGCCCAATTGCTGAGGATACCTGGGTTCGAGGTATACGCACGAGGGTCCTGAGTCAGGATACTTTCGAGGATACATGGGGGCCCTCGAGAGTTCAGAGGGCCGCGCACGGGGAGATGGCCGGGTGTGTGCAACGCAAATCCAACTCTCGGTAGGGATAGGTGTAAGGAACGGGATGGGTAGCTCCTCTGAGGAGGCGCATTTCGGTCCTCCACAAGCAGTGGGTCGGGTGCCTAGAGGAATCAGGGAAGAACCCGATGGGGGAATCTTAAGGGACCCCATATCAGTGGTGAAGGGGGGGTAATCTGGTGCCACGACACTCTGTGGCGACTGAGTTATGCCTAACGGCGAGTCCAGTTGCCCCGGCGGTGTGGGGGAAAAATATATTCACTTCTTGTAGGCTAAACTTCAGAATTATCGTGTAAATAAACACAGTTCAGATATATTTATAATTCAACTTATTTGTAAATGGAATATTTTTTTCTCAAACGATTGCTGTAAAATTATTACGAATATAACCAGTTTTTGAAAAGTTCATATGAAAGTGATAGGCAGCCTTTAATTAACTGACATTAAAAGACGCAACAAGTATTTAACATACGATCACCTTGTAATTTCATAATTAATCGATCATATAACACCAGGAAGTATTTGATAAATGTTACGATTTTTTTTTTAGATTAAGTAATAATTAAGTTGATTCCAAACAACACTAAAAAAAATATTTTTTATGTATGATGTCATGATACTATCAGAAGCGAAATTAACCAAATGAAACATTATATAGTTCATAAAACGAAAAAAATAATTATTAAAAGACAATAAAGTAAATGAGTCAAATTAAGAAAAAAAAAATACAATTTTTTATAGGCGAAATATTATCAGCGATAAAAACTCCCAAGAAAATTTATATCGGCTACCGTGGCGCGAGTGGTAGCGTCTCAGCCTTTCATCCGGAGGTCCCGGGTTCGAGTACCGCTCAGACATGGCATTTTCACACTTGCTACAAATCATTTATCTCATCCTCAGAAGATATACCTAACGGTGGTCCAGCGGTTAAACAAAAAACAAACAAAAAATTTTCATATAAAATATTTAGAATGACAGGCCGTACACCCTAACAATAAAAATTATTTTGAATTGATGATCTCTTCAGGCAATTCTAAACAAGCAGAAACCAGATCAACAGTAAAAGTAATTTCTTGTAAGAAAAACAAAAAAAAAAACTTAAAAAAATTGGAATTTGAATAGCATTACCCAAAAAGTTAATTATAGCAATATGATGAATAAATTTATAATTAAAAATTAGTACAATTATTATTTAATTCAGTAACATTTTTCCAATCCAGTAATTAGTATTATATCGTTCAGAAATAAATTAATACAAAAAAAAAATTATAATTAATAAAAAAATTCAACACCAGAAATTGTTTTAAAATTTCTTAATACAACTTCTTGTAAGCAGATTTTTTTTTTACCTCCGAAACCAACATTTAGGTATTGCTTCAGAGGATGAGATAAATGAAAATTTTTTTAGCATTTGAAAAATGCCATGCCTGACTGGGATTTGAACCCGGGACTTCCGGATGAAAGGCCGAGACGCTACCACTTGGGCCAGGGAAGCCGGCTGATTATACCTTACCGTTATAATTTTATATAAATTACTCATGTGTCATATCGGTTGTAAAGAAGGTCCTAAATAAATAAACTTGTAATATATTTATTGTATTAATAGCAGTTATCGAGTTGAAACAATGTACATAATACATCATTTCACGACGGAATGGATGCAATAATATTTTAACTAATAATTATTTTCTTTGAAAAAAGTTCATTCGTTTAATGAGAAAGTGTCTATTATCGAATAAAGTTTCTCAAATTACACTAAAAACAAAAAAAAATTTAATATTTCTTTAAAAAAAACTTTAAAAAATTGGAAAATTGTAAGTGAAAAATGTTTAAAGTAAAAATATGAAAAAACTCAGCAGCTAAAAGAAAGATCTTAAATCAACTGTGTAAAATTTCCCTAATAAATTCCTATGGTGTCTTGAGAAAATGGGTCTTACAGTTAGAAAAAATAACATTACAGAAATACGTGCCCTTGTTACAATAAGTATCAGTTCGATGGAATTTATAACCAAATTTTTGGATTTTGAAAGGTAATAACAGGGAAAATCATAGAACTCAAAGTGATACGGAAATTGAAAAAGAAAAATTCTTGAGATCGGATAATAATTTACATTTGGTAAAATTTTCTTCTAAGAATCCGTTTGCCTCACAGTACATGAACCCAATAGCGATGTTTTTCCTGATCTTATTGTAAATTCATATAACATGGACGTCTCCGTGAAATCCATATCAGTGACAAATGACGATGTAATGATTTTTTAGGATCTTACCATGAGCTGAACAAAGCGATTCATGGTAACAAATCGGTGACAGTAATAAAATATTAGCAAAAAAAGTTACCAGTATGCAACAGACCTGAAACAGCAGAGGAAGTCTGCCACGTAATTAGAAGCGTAAATTCTGATATAAACCTACATTTTTCATTCTACCAAATTATTGATTACCAGATTCCGTTATTTTTTATCAATTGTTTTTAAATTGCCAACTATTAACAATAAAAATTTAATTCACTAAAACGCTGCTATTTATTAATTTATAAAAAAAAAAAAGAAAGGAGACTGATGAAAATTTAATAATAGTGTACTTTTTATCAAATATTTTCTTTACCAATACCGGACATTAAACGATCAGATAAATCTTTCAGTTCCTTTCACTTTGTCCAACGGGGAGCAAAAACCGTCGAATTCTGTAAAACAGCAATTTGGGCACAAAATCTCACAATATAATAATATTATTGTTAACTATCTTCCAATCATTATAAAGTATGAACAACTCATCAAACCTACATTTTTTATAAAAAATATACATGTATATATATATATATATATATATTCAGAAACGACTATACTTTTATAATAGCGTTAATTAATTACTTCAAGGATTTGAAACGGTAAAAAAATATTTTTATTTTGCTAACTAAGCAATTATACAGAATTAAAATTTATTTGAATGATATATTGACAGATGAATCATTAATTTGAAATGCGTTTATTTATTAAAAATTATAAAACTCATGTACATTCAAATAATAAAAGAGAAAGAGTGGAAAGAAAAAGACAGTGCGAGAGAAAGAGAGTGAGAGAGAGAGAGAGAGAGAGAGAGAGAGAGAGAGAGAGAGAGAGAGAGAGAGAGAGAGAGAGAGA
>JAAAKQ030298509.1:4639-27048 GCA_010016005.3 Zanna intricata
CACCTATTGTATATCACAAACTAGAGCTAATAAAAAGTTTTCTTTGTCATTCATTTTTTCAACCCAAAGTTAATAAGTGTGGGAACTGAGAAGGTGAAGGTTTTCATCCACACTTCCAGTTTGCTACTACACAGTTGTTAGTACTGAACAACATGATTGAAGCATGGGATCAGTCAACAAAGGTAGGTTGGATGTATGTAAAGACTGATAATAAGCCCAGGAAAATGAGGTACAAATTGACCTAGTTCCTGGTTAGTCATGGTTGCTTTAAAGCATGCTTATCTGTGGACGCAAGCATTGAGACCCTCTGGGGAGTGTGACTATTGCAGAAGGAAGGACATCACAAAACACAAAGTCTAAATGTAATGGTTCTTGCAGCATATTAAGCATGCCTGAATGATTTCAGCTTGCTCACCTCTAGATAATATCATGGGTACTGTGTTACAAACCAGATGCACACATTATGACCAGATGTGGCACATTGTGTTGAAGACATTCAGGATTATTCACACAAAGATGAAGGAGGAATAGAGTACAGAGGTGGAGTCTCCCGTTTTTTCCCCTCTGTGCTGTTTTATTCAAAGCCCAAGTAAAAGTAAATTATATAAAAAAAAGTATGGTTCAGGCAAGGTTGCATGTTAATAGTCCTCGATTAAAGTAAAATTTTTGACCAAAGAAGGTTATAACAATCAGAAATTTATTTTAAATTGACATGGTAAATGTTAAGGTACATAGGTGGATATTTACAATTATATTGATGTACATGTTTAGGAGAACTTATGAGTAACTGTGAACGAGTTGTTTAGAAAACTAAGAGTAATGTGATAATCATCAAATAAAACTTTCAAAGAAATCTGAAGGATTTCATGATTGCAGACGCATAAGATTATATGTCCACAAATTTAAGAACATTGTTATGATATGAATAGAGAGAATATTTTTGCATAAAAATTTCTGAATATTACTTAATAATTGTAAAACAATATTTTTCATTTTTTCTTATTTTCATTCTTTTATTTTTGAACAGCCTAAACAATATCTACTATTTTACTTTTTATAAAAATATAATTGCATGCATGTACGCACACACATACTGAGTCAAATTATGAGATATGTTTTTGAAAAATATTTACCATTAACAGGATAAAGGTATTGCCCAGCAAATTCTTGGCTGCAGTTGCATGGAACATTCCAGTGTGGCATAGATGTAATATCACATAATCGTCGATGAACACGAGCACTAGTTCTTGCTGTATTTTCTATAAATTGACAGTCATCTGGTCTCACTCTATATAAATGATTAGTACAATAACGCCAATTTTTTAATGTTGAACATGGACACAGTCCCAAGAATACCTCAGCTACATCTTCTGATTTAACTGCACTTGATTTTAAGTCTGTACGAAACTCTACAAACATCTAAATAGAGAGTTCTTAATTTTATGTTTTAAATTATTTTTATAGTAATTATTTAAACTTATCTTCAAAGGAGCATTTTTTACTAAAATATGTATGACTTAAAATATGATTGGATTTAAAAACAAAATCAATATATGTAGCTTTATATTTAAATCTGTAATCATTTCAACGTACTGTTTCCCCAAATTATTTATTGTCTTGTGAAAATTCTTTGTCAGTAATTTAAATTGTCTTATGTGCAGTTTTTTTTTTTTTAGTTGATTTAAGTGACTAAAATAAAACAATAAAAAAGGTAGTAAGGTAAGGACTGTTGGTAGGGTATCAAAATATTTGTGTTTAATTCACTATATAACCTTAAGGACTGCACATGGGAATATGATTTTTCATAAGTTAGAATATTTGATATGTTATCACAACTTATGAAAAATACCAAACATGTCTTGGATTTGTACCCAGAACCTTTTCTGTGCCAGAAGTGTTTATGATTTTAAGAGCAATTTTTTTACAAGCAAAAAATTTTGCTCAGGTTCAAAATTTTTTTTAATAAAACATGAATATTTGTTCCTTATTCTCAAACCGGACAATATCATTGTTTAATTTTCTTTTATTCATATCTTAACATTATGTCAGTATATTTTATAATTGTACATTTATAAGTTGAGCAAGTTTCTGTAACAGAATTATTTTTCTATTCTCAAGAACCAAATTATAACTTAAATTTCAAAGTTAGCCGAGCTCTTATTTGATAATTATATTTAGCTCAAATTATAAAACAATCATGTCTAAGCGTTCTAGCATATGCAATTATAGAGCGATGAGACTTATTTGTGAAAAAAAAAAAGCATAATGAAGTCTTTAACTGAAGGTGCAAAAATATTACCCTTGTTCCAGGACATTAAATATCAGATAAATCAAGAGAAATCCATCTTATAACTACCCAAAATATTTAAACAGATTCTGTTACAATGCAGAGTTTACTAATATATTTTCTTAGACCTAAGATGAATAGTATTTTGTTGTTAATAAAAATTTACATTCGTAATCAGCATTAATTTATGTCTGCTGGATATCAGTCATGACCAGCTACTGTATGAGAAAGCTATGATTTCCCACTCCTGAGCACATTTATTTTTACACATTATTATGCCAAACCCATTAAAAAGCAGTATTTAGCTTAGAATGAATCTGAAAATGCAAATTTTCAACATTTTATTTCTAAAGTTCAAAATGTAAATCTTTTCAGTTAAAAATTTATGATCTCTTAATAAAATTTCAATTCCTTATCATTTTGAAAGGATTTTTTTTTAAATTGGTCTATGTAATAAGTCTATATAATATAGCATGCAAATTAATCCAAACACAGGGAATTCTCTTATGTTCTTTTAAGTTGTCTGCTTAATGTGAGAATATTCTTCAGTTTTATTACAAAATTATGTTTTTTATTTCTTGTTCTGCAAGTCTTTAGTATATAATAATGTATATAACTACAAAAAAGTATTTGAAAATTGTTTCTTTTTCTGAACATGCCAACAAATAGCTTCTGAGTGATGCATTGTACTAAGGACATTGAATGCTATTTTAAAACAATTTAAAAAACTTGTTTCTGTTCACTTCAAAGGAATGGCAGATGTAGCTGTAAAAGAAAACACAGCATTGGTTATTAATGAGAAAAGTTAACTTGATCCAACATGATATGCTGTGGACTCTTAATTGACAATTAGCAGCCAATGGAACAGATTTAAACATGACAACTGTTAAACACAGACTTCTTGCAAATGGACTGAAAGCTCATCGGCCAACTAAAAAGCTCTTGTGGGCCAAAGCATGTGCAAATTGGACCAATGATACACATTTTTATGGTTTTGGTTCTATACATTAGAAAAGCATCAGATGAAATTATATCACTGGTTCATATTTAAACAACCTCAGAAAAATATGTTTTGGAGTAGTTTCGTATTTGAAGGCTCTTGTGTTCATTTCCAAGAGGTAGTATGTTGAAAAATGATTTACAGATTTTGCAGGCATGATTTTTTTTTTTTTTAGTTACTTTTTTAAATAATATTCTGTGTTTGCATTAACTTGCACGCTACTGAAGTCTATTCCTTATGGGGTATTTATATTTGCTGCTTTGTCTCTTTTCAATATATAGTGGTATCACATGATCCAGATAATCGATCTATTAATTCCTCGTCAACAAATCTGTTTTAGAAAATTAATACTAAGGAAGTTTTTACTCAATTTTAGAATTAATGTTATGAAATGCTTGCTGGCTTCAGATATATATTTTTTTAAACATTTATAAGGTTGTGTTGTCCTACCAATTAAAAAAAAATAAATAAATTGATATTTTCCATTTCTTATTTAAGTATAGAGTACTTTGAACATCCATCCTTTTAAGTGCCCTCAAAAAAACTCTGGAAGTATTATTTGCAGTCACTACTCTTCAATTAAAATTCCCAATATCAGGCATAGGCCAGAAATAATTGTCCTGCCAAATTTATTTTTACATGCATCTCAGTTTTTATCTGTTTATTATTCTTATTGTTCAGGTCAGAGACAGTGTGACTTAAAACTTTCATGAGATTTAAGTTTTTTCCCATGCCTGAATACAATCTTTATCATCTGACATTAGTTTTACTTAAATAACTCTTGTTTTAGGATCAGCCCTTTGTATTTTTGCTTCCTCACATCCATTAACACCTCTCTCTTCTGGTTTCTGATTTTAAGGCTTATGTACCTTAAAATAATTTCTCTTTATTTGCAATTTTTTATAATTTGGTACAATCCATTAAATACTGTATTATTTAATTAGATTTAAATTTTTCATTAACCACTTTGAAATAAACAGAAGTTAGTAAGTGAAAGAGTTGAAAAAATTCATTCCCTTGGTTTGCAGTTTCTCATAAAAACTAAACTACAAATATATTTAGAATGGAACTTTATTGTAGACAAGGGTAACAATTATTATAAATAAAAATTTGGTAAATTGGAGAGATAGATAATTTCAAAGTTTTCAACCAGGCTAATTCTCCACTATATCAGGATCAACCTCACAAAGAAAAAAAACAGAAAAGCAACTCTTCTATAACTTTACTCAGTTTTAATACCAGATTGAACAATGGTTTTCCAGGTAATAAATATACCTTACCTTCTCCTGAAATTCAGCAATTATTTCAAAGCAAATCCAATAATATCTTTATTACAACCTATTAGAACTGCCAACTGTAATATAAATAAGCTCTTTAACAAAGCCTTAGCATTTAAATAATATGTAGAAATAACCATATACTTACACTACAAATACCTTCACCCACTTCAACAATGGAGCAAAGTTGAAGATTTAATTGATTAACTAGGTTATTTATGTCATAAGCAGTTTCTGCCTGATGTAAACTCAATAATCCTAGACCTGTATCATCAAAAATTATTTGCTCATGAGTTGACAGTCCAAAAAGAATTTGAAATACTAATATATATGTTCTTTTCATGCTAAAAGTTATTTATTGAACAAATATTACTGAATTTTTGGTTGTTATATTTTAGTATCATTTTAACCTACTTTAATACCTTGAAAGAAATGAGCACCCATGTGTGCTATTATGTTTCTATAGTAACAAGTAAGTTATATATAATTCATTCTAATTTTTATTAGATGCTATTCCTTAAAGAATAATACAGTATACATTAAGTTGAAATATATATTGAACATTTCTTTACTGTATAAAAATAAATTGTAAATATTTCTTCCTATGCTTTAATTTTATTACAAATTTGAGTGCTTTACACAAAATTTTAATAAGGAAGATGAGCTAGACAGCTGAGTGATTCATTCACAGACTCAAGTCTATTCATCACACCAAAACTGACAAAAATCTGAATTTATGCACTTCATTAACGAAGGAAGGAATCTTTTGAGATCTCTTCAGCAGTGGATACACATGACTCTTGTGTTTGTTATTCGTGTACTATTACACAAATTTTCAAAAATTTATATAAATGCAGTACGACACTATTATGTTTTTAAGGGATAAAAACTGCTTTTTCTTGTAAATGAAACCTTGGCTCTTGCTTTTCTTGTAAAAAGAGCCAAGGTTTCGTTGAGAATATCTGTGGTAAATGTATTTTTAAAAAGTTACTCATTCTGTCTTTGTAGTATTCATGTACCCAAATTTGCTTCTCTAAAATGGGGTGTCTAAAAAGACAAGAGAATGTGGTCTTTTTATAGCTTCACAGAATGAGATGAAATGACAATTTTTTAGAGTTTGAAAATGCCATGCCTGACTGGAATTCAAACCTGGATGAAAGGCCAAGATGATACCACAAGCACCATGGAGATCAGCAAGACAATGTAGACTGATGAATTACCACTGTCATGATTAATTCTGATAACTTTAAGCTTTGAGACTGGCAGAATGCAACTAAACAATGAATAAAAAATTAAAAAGGACAAAGAATGAAAAACAAGTTAGAAGTTATAACAATATATATTTCAACATCTGATCCAAATCAAAACTGAAATAAAATAAATAATTATGACAAAGTAATCAATACTATTTATTACAAGCTGCGACAGAAATCAATTACAAATAACTATTACCTATTAAAAAAAAAAAAAAAAATTTAAATAAGTTATACAATAACATTTTAATACAATAAATACACAATTTCAAGAACATAATTATAAAATATGTTTCTATACAAAGAAAAAATTCAATTATATCTTTAATTCAATCTCAAACATAATTATAACTACATTAAAATAAACAACTGGAGAAATATGTATTATTGATTGCTTGAAGTTTAAATAACTCAACAACATAAACCCCTTCTAAAGTGTGTATCAGAATGATTGCTCAGCTTAAAGTAAGAAAAATATATCAGTATAGATTCTATTCAAGAAGTTTCTCTTTTAATCCTTTCAGTGCCAGCCTGAAAAATTGGATGCTGGTAAACTGTGCAAGAAATGCCAGCGTCCGATTAATCAGACGTCTGAAAAATCAAAGTTTGTAAATAGTATAACATTTTCCCATTTGATTTTTAATGGATAAAATCTGCAAGAATTAGTTGTTCATGTGAGCAATATGCAGCGGTCAGTGCTAAATATATGTTGAAAGTTTTATCATTCAGTCATGAACATTGATTTCATACGTAAACTCAAAGTTTTGTTACCTCCGGTAAGCCCTTCAGGGCTAGGAATGGAGGGGGTGGTGTGACAAACGGTAATGTCACTTGGCGGGCGTTATTCCCCTCGGGGTGGGGGGTGGGGAACTCGAGATGTTGTTATTGTGCATCACGACCTCAAATGTTCATTTCTGTGTGTTTATTTGATTGTGTATTTGTTTTTTATTATAAAATGAAGCATGCAGTGTCACTTCTAGACTGATAATGCAGTGAGAAGGAAACTAACATTGGAATATTTGAGCAACAATTTTATTCTAAGTGATAATTATATATAATACATTCAAGGACAATACCAACAGTGACTCCAATCACTATTGGAATGGATCATTTTCTGATATATAATTACCAGAGAATGAAAAAATATCTACTTTCATATTAATGCTTAGTTATAGAGAAAAACAGTCACAGAAAAAACAAATTATTTTATTTTCAACAAATTCTGTGGCTGTTACAAAAAACCAAAAATGCAGAAGACAATATAATTTTATGGGAGGTGTGGACACCATCAGATCAGATGTATCAATACCTAGATGATTGTAGGGTAATAAAATTTTGAAAGAAGGTAACCTTCAACATCTTCAGTAGGATGATAGTTCATACATATATATTATATAAACTGAATACAGATAAGCCGTTATCTAGGCTTGAATATACAGTGGCTTTAGGGGAAGAGCTGTTTAAAGATTGGTTCTTCAGTATAGCAGACCAATACTGTATACCTTTCGAGAAAATATTAGGAATCTGCCAGGTAGTAGCTGTGGGGGTGATGCTACCCTAGTAAAAGTTTAAAAAAAATTACCAAACAGGATAGAGAAAAACTGTTGTTTGTAGTAAAATAAAACACTCAAACTGGGGGGAAGGAATAAATATAAAAAAAGTTCATATTTGTAAAGCATGCAAGAGATGTTATCCATACCTAAGTGCTTATCCTTTGTTGCATACCTGTTGTCTTTATTTTTTTTATATCCAGCTGTATATATTGTCTTTTGTTAGCAACTTGCCTTATAGACATTTTTTTCTCTGAATAATTTATTGGAATTATGTATTAAAATTAGTGTTAAGTTTTATTTGGTTTTGTAATGGGGAAAGGGGGAAAACAGCATTTCAGACTAACTGAGACGTACCATAAAACGTTTATTTTTTATTATAACTAAAAATTCTATGGACTTCAATATGGTGTGAATTGTATCCTATTGCTATTTTGTTGGTATGTGATTGGTTGTAAGAAGTAATGTATGTTGTAGAGTAGTTAATTCTGAATAAAATGGTAAGAAGATTATGTAATTTGGTAAATAAATAAGAAAAATATAATTTTTTTTTCTTAACTGTTACAAATTGACTAAAATAAGCCAGGCATTTCATGAGAGTGCACAGAGAAAAATGTCTGCAACTTCTTGTATACATGTATGACGAAATGCTGGCACTGAAAGGGTTAAAATATATTATAATTAACAGTATAGCATAAGAATAACTCAAATTCCTTAAAAAAGATAAGTAAATCATCCCCATAAACATCAACTTAATTATCAATTTATATTTGTAATTACATACAGGTTGAATACACTAAAAATGATAACAGTATTGTAGTGTGGTGCATGTTATAGCATTAAAGGCTCTCAGAGTTTACTAAATTCTGTTATGTAATCTTAATGCAAGACAACACTGCTTGTATTAACAACAATTACAGATGCATATGTTTAATTTTTTTAAACAAGAAACTTGCTGAGATATTTCATGCAATGTGAAATAAAAACATACAGAAATTTTTTTTTTGTAAAATCAATGAAAATGCAAGTTGTGTATGTTTCTACTGTAGTTTAGTTATAAGAACTTTCTTATACAAACAACCACCCACAAAAAAAGAAAGGGGTTATTACATACACACTGGGTTTCACATTCTGATTTAGATACTGTTAACTAGTAGATTTTTTTTAACCACAGTTTCTATTTATAATTACATTCCAAATTTTCTGGGGTAGAACATGAACTTAAGATATAGTAAATAATTAATAGTAAAAACATATCTTTGTAAATGTAACAAACAGCTTGCAAAAGGAGATTATCGACTGGTCATAATTAAGTCTGAAATGTAATGAAAGGGGATTAATAATTTAAAAATCTTGAAAACAGATAAATTTAAATTATAAAAAACTGGTAAATATAGCCTTGTTCAAAATTTTTTAGTAGTATATTCTTTTTGAGTTATTTAACTGAATTCCTAAAATTTATGTTATATACCAGGTTAAAAATCTACATTTTAAAAAAAATTATAAAGTAAAGTGAGGGGTTAATGTAATGCAATTTACAACCAGTTGAAAAGGTTTATTATGTTGATTAAATCAAAATAAAAAAATCATATTTATAAACTGCATAAACATATTTATAAACTACAATAAAAAAAAAAAGGTATATAGTGCAGTACTTTAGTAAATTAGCTAAGCTTATAAAAATTCAACAAATTACTGAATATCTCTGATTGTAGAATTTAAAAAAGAAATTCATACAGTTGATAATTATTTTATAAAAACAAACTTAACGAAATATTCAATTAACAAAAAGTATAATTATAACAGTAGGTTTTTTCAGATACAGATATAAATATAACTTTGTGATAAAATTTTACAACATGAATACTGTACAATTATTTCAGTGAATTGATTGATGATGTATTGATCTATAATAGAGAGAAAAATACTTTCAGTAATTAAACATTTAATTGCTGAAAATGACATCTGCTTCAAGTCTAAGAAAGATGTTTCCCCACTCATTTCTGTGCACAGATAAAAATTCTTCTACCATTTATAAGATACACATGACCCAAGGACAATAATCTGAACTATATTATTCAACAATATCATGAGTTTCCACATGAACGAAAGTAGTGGCTAGTTATAGAATTGTTGACATGAGACTGTGATAATATCATTACTAGCAATTTGCAAATTCATGATTTACTGTTCGACAAGGATTATTTTAGAAATTCTTTTATGGAAAAAAACATAATTGTGCAAATATTTGGCAGAAACATTGAGTTTTTAAATAGAAATGCGGGGATGATTTTTTTATTGGAAATGTTGCAAGATATTAATTAGATCTTTTTAAAATAAGTGGCTTTATTTTTTATACATATAAATTTTACTCTACATCTGAGATTGTTTATCTTTATTTATTGTTTTTTTCTCAACATTTAATTGTAACAAAGATGTATATTAAACACTTTTATTTGCATTCATTAATGAATTAACAGTTACAGTATTTATTTCTTGAAACTGTACTTAAGTATACAGTCATGAAAAATCTCCATATAATTTCTTAGGATTGATTCATATTTTGCTGGAAAAAAAAACAACTGATTGCCAGCTTTCTTCAAAGAAAAAATGGCTATAAGCTTGTTTTTAGGTCTGCACCCCCCTTTCCTTCAGTCAACTGTTCTTATTTTTAGTATTAATAACTAGATATTTATTTCTAAATAGCGCTGACTATATTTAATAACAAGAAATCCTTGATATATTTTGGAACCAGACCTTAGCTTAATACTCATTTCTCTCAAAGGATCAGTGGTTACATAATGTATCCTAGGTATTCTGCTTTTCTACTGGGTAGCACTTATGAAGTGTAACCACCTTAATAGTTGGTAACACTTGGAGCTCTCCATTAATATCAGATCTAAATTTACAATTAACACAACCTGCAATTGGAGCAGTTTCAGTGCTGTTCAGTGTATGTGATGAAAGTCATGGCCTTCGGAGTTAATATTTTTGTTTTGATGATTAGCGTGAACTCTTAGTTTTTATTTCAGTATAATTTCATTATTTTGTGACTTACTATTTGATGAATTTATTTTAGGTTGATAAAAAATATTGCATGTAAACAATATCAATAAGGCAGTATTGCACAGCAATAGTTTATAACACAACACTCATTACTAACAGTACATCCATATTTTGTTGTAACCTTAGTGTTGAGTTTATCTTGTTTGATACTTAAGCGTTTCATATGAATGATTTAATAGAATACTGAATAATAGTAATGACGAGGACATTTTTGGATATCATTTTTGGATAATGACCCAGCTTATGAACCAGATGTTATCAGTGAATCTGAAAGTGATATTTTAGAAACTGATTTTGAAAATCCTAGAGAAGAAAATATCGACAGATTTAATACAAGATATTTAAGATTTTGAAGTTACTGATCAATTTGTTGATAATCCCTTCATTATTTCCACCATTCCATTTTAAATAAAGTGAAATTTTTTTGCTTTAAGAATATTAGTAAGACATAATAATTTACATGTTACCCACCTAATGTTAGAGTAACATTAGGTGGAAAAACTTTTTTATTTCCTTATAATTTTTTTTTACTGTGGTACAATAAGTAATCTAAACAGATATGAACATTTTATTTTATAATGTAAATTTATCATTTTATTTTTTTCTGTATTATTGTTATAAATATAAAAATAATTACCTTAATATTTGATGTACACTTAAATGAAGCTGTAGTTTTCATGTAAACATTACTAGTGCATATTTAATTCACTGGCAATAATAACAACAGTAAAAATCTCTTTATTTGCTTTTTTAAAAAAAATCTGCTCTTCTCAACTTCTATTAAGTGCATCTGAATATATTTTTTTCACTGTACTAGAGAAATACATCTAAGATAAAGTATAACAAAAACAGTAGAAAACTAATTATTTCCCCAAAACTTAAAATTTAAAAAAAATTTATTTATTATGTTAAATAACATAAACTGTGATGAAAATTTTTAAGATTGTGCAATCTAAGAAAATGAACAAAATCTGCATAAAAAAGATAGGGAAATCTCATATCTTTTCTGTTAAATGGCAGCATTAACATTTTGTTGTAAATTGTCTGAACACCCCTCAATATGACTGCAATGGCATCATTAATGCTGCCACCATGCTATAATTAACTTACTTCCTCAGAAATCTTTCATATTAGTTGAATGAATCCTTCATTCATGTTCTCATTCACATGTTTATTTTTGTACAATGTATATTGATTATTATATTAAATAAATAGTTAGAAATTACCTATTAGTACAAAAAATTTAAAATCTAATACTGAATCGTTATTACAAGGGCAATAACCTGCTGCGCCAGTCGCAGCCAATAGGCCAATCACTGCAATATGCAACAATGATATCATTCTAGCCTACATCAAGTTTTCACTACTTTCAACAAAAATGCTATGTTGCCATTCAATGGAAAAGTGTGAAATCTTGACAAGTCAGAGGTACAAGTTTATTTTTTACCTTAAAGATGTAATTAATTTAGATTTAATTTCCTCAACATGACACCGTTGGTATAATTATAATTTGATAAAAGATATATTCCAACTTACCAACAATATTTTATGATATATTACCCTAGTGCTTTTAGAATAATTACTCCATCTTCAGGGGCTACCAAACTTGCATTGCAACTGTGTATATCATATAAGTGAGATTAAAATTGTTATTGAATTTCGTTAAATGTTTTCTACAAAATGAACATAATTATAGCCCAAAAATTTTTTTTAAAAATATTAGAAAACACCAAGTATTATCATAAAATTAGCATATTGAAGAAGTTACATATATATTTGCATAATGTTAAATTAAGGAATGAACAGATTAAATTTGAATATTTCATTAAAACAAATTAAACAATTATTGTATAATTTGTTTTAATGAAATATTAAATATTTTATTATATTATATATTAAATTATATGTAACATACTAATATAATGTTTTATTTTACTTAACATAAAACTTATTTTAATTAATGACAACCGACTGTTATAACAATTTTGATTTCATTTCAATTTTAATGTCACATAATTGACAAAGATAGTCGATGAAGATGAATTACTCCATAAGCACTAAGGTAATATATCACAAAATATTGTTAGCAAGTAGGAATTTTTTATAAAAAAAAAAATATTAAGTTTTTGAAACTATGCAATTTTTGGTTCATTAAAAAAAAAAAGAAATAACAGGAAAAAATGATTACCAAAAATTAATGAAATTAGTACAACCAAATAATCTGTAGTTATTGAAATGTTGTAAATTTAAATCAAAAGTAATTAATTAGTAACTTATGTTCACAAGAGTAATACTTTATATCATATCAAAAATCAAGCTCAATTTTTTCCATATCCAATAAATAATATTCATAAGCTGATTACATATATCAGTGAATTGACAGTAACAAATTTACAGTAAACTTACTAATTTACAGTAATCATTAATAAGTATGCATTCCAATGCTATAGTTACCTTCACTCAAACTGTGATTAACCATCTGATTAATATTAATTTAGTTAACAGTTATACCAAAGAATTTAGAAAACAAGCTTCACTTCCCAGTTATCAGACTAATACTAATCTTGTACTTCACACTGATTTAACTGCTTTACATTATTCTGAATATCGAATCTCTCATGATAGGTAGAGTTGTTAAGTCCCACCCATAACTTCAGTCTACTTTTACAGATCCAAGTCGTTTATAGAAAGAATTTTACACTCTATTATACAGAGTATACAATTTCTAACTCATAATTTCTTTTAAGGTTGGAAAAAAAATTTAATCACAACTGATAATCTGCAACTTATTCTTAGTATATGTTCCTAAAGCAGTAAATTTTACAATACCAAAACTGACAAAAGTATCAAAATAACACAGTTACAAAATACACCTATTTTATTTAAAAAAATAAGTTAATAAACAAAAGATATATGCAAGTTAACAATTAAGAAATACCATCAGATTTTAGTTCATCATGAAGCTTTTGAATGTATATTTTAAGTGAATGAATTTAACACAGTATAAAATTGTTTTTTCCAGATACGCAATCAATAATTTACTTGAGAAAATAATTATATATATATATGGTATCATGACAAAATGTTTTTGAACATCACAAAGAACAAGAATGTAATAAAAAAAAAATAATAAGAATGTTAAGTAGATGTGCAAATGATGCCTGCAAGGTAGTAAAAAGAATTTTGATAAAATATTTATTTATTTATTCATGAAGTTTGAACTAATATAATTCTGTGAACTGAAGAATGGAATTTATCGTGGCAAAGTGAAACTATTACTGAACTCATTTACTACAACTCATGCCATTGTAAATTAGGGCATGATTAGAAAGTGCTTTTTTAACAAGCTCCAGCAGATGGTAGAGCAACTTCAAACAAAGATTTGTTTTTTTGGAGGGACTGTTGAGAAATACATTACTGTTTTATATTTGCTACTGAAAACAGGAGTGTAACCAATTAATACACAATCATCCATCAGATCAATGGGATGTACATAACAGAATTTTGTTAATTATTCTAAACATTTTACAAGTTCCACTGTTAGGGTCTCGCACACGTTCCATATGTAAAATTAGATGTTTAACTGTGGCACAGCAAAAGTTTATTTATTTAGTAGTGCGAGTTTATTATCTCTAATAAAAGGATTATAAAATGCCCACAATCTATTCTAGGCTATTCTTGAGGACACTGCAGCCTGTTGGCCAACAAAAAAGCTTTAAATTCACAATATTGTGAAAATTCAGGTAGGAACTACTTTCTATATCTGTTTAGGGCAAAGAAGAACAAGGAATATAACTTGATATCAAACTAACTCAGAAAAACTTTTCCTAAAAAACTGTAAAAATTGAGTTTAAAAGAAATAAATTATCACTATATTTTTGGCAACATTATATGCATTTCAATTTCTTTCACTTAACAAGCATATTTTCAATCCTATCTTTAAATATCAAGACAAATATTTTTAATTACGAAACACTTCATAAGAGAATATGATTTAAAGAACTCATCTCATCATTCTAAACCAAATAATAAAAACAGATGCAGAAGAGAATATGATTCAAAGAACTCATCTCATAATTCTAAACCAAATAATAAAAACAAATGCAAATAGCAGTGAATTTTTTTCTCAAGTAAACTGAAAATTTCTATAAAAAACCAATTACATCATCAAATGCCTTTGATAAATGCGTATATTTAATATTGAAGTGAGATTTATATGATATGAAATTATGTATCATTTGTACATAGTGTATGTATAAATAAAACAATATTATATTACAGACACTTCAATATTAAATTACTATTTAAGAAATGCTGGGTGGCTATGTAGGTGTATGCAATTAACAAACCTGTAATTTGATTTTTAATACTTTAATAATAATTATTATTATTACTGGTAAAAAAATTAAAGAAAAAAAAAATTCTGAGACCTGTTCGATGGGCTCTGCAGAAATCTGTTTCCTTTATATTAATTATAAAAAAAAAGCCTACCAATATCTACTAAGTAATGACAAACTTCAATATCAAAGAATGATATTCAGTACTACTGTAGTTGTTTGAAATTATTTAAATTTATTGATAAAAGGTATGTATTTGTATATTTGTTAGAATATTAAATTTTATAAGGTTTTTTTATAAACCTGCAACAAATACTTAATCATAATGTTGTATAGCAATTCTTAGCAAAATAAATTAAAAAATTTGAATTACAGAATTTAAATATAAGGTAAGAAAAATAAATAATATGGTATTTTTAGTTAGCAATCAAAGGTAAGGAATATCACTTTCACTTAGTGGAATATTTTATTCATTCCAATTTAACAAATTTGAACTACTAAGTAGAAATTCTGCAGTCTCACATAAATGTTTCTAAGAACAATAATTAAAAATAATTTACTATTGTATTTTTAAGGAAATTGATAACATTTTTGGTACAATCTATAAATAAATATATTATATGTACATCATTTCAGCCATATGAGACATCTTCTTTGGAATATGGACAAAAAGATCGAAATAACTAGCAAGCTCATCAATCGTTGTATCATCACACTGAAGAGGCTGAGATGTTAAACGAGCTTGAAGTGAACATGAAGATGTTTGTGTTTTTGGAGGCAATTTTATATCAGAGGTAAGTCCTACATTACTACACTTAACACACATTTTGGCACCCCTCCTCTTCACTGGAACTGTAATATTTTTTTCCTTCTTCGTCCTAAGCTCAATATACGAAGGACCAGAATATACATCAGTACTACAGTTTCCTATATTAGATGAATGACAACTAACAAGACATTTAAAATCTGTATGCTTATTAACTGCATCACCACCTAATATTTTTCCTGTGCTGTTACCTAAATCAGTCAGCAAATTATTTGTAATATCATTTTGGAGACAGTTTATTTTAACACCACTAGAATTATCATCAGTAGGCTTATTTTCTTTTAGCCTTAAAACAGGATCTCTTAATACTTTACGTGAAAAACAACCTAATCTACTGCGTTGCAGAATTGGCCTTTTAAATGTAGTTCTATGCAAGATGTTACCTTCTTGATTACGTCTCTTGTTGCAATGACAAGTTCCTGAAGGGCATTTTTCACCAGATAATGAAAGAGATTCTAGTACAGCTTCTGGATCAATCTCATCATCCTGTTTTTTTCTCTTAACCTTCTCCATAATTAGAGAGCCATTATCCAACCTGAGCAGAAAATAATATGTTAAAGATCTGAAAAAAATTAATAGAAAAAAAAAAAACACTAAAATACTCTCTATTTATTGTAGTGTATTTTATCTGACATTGATCAATCTTATCTGAAGGGAATCTAATACAAATCTCTTTTATATACTTTAAATGCAAAAGTAACAATCCTTTGGTTATCTAATTAGTCAATTACCTTATATATGTTTTTTACTTTCATTTTATCTTGACCCTTGTAATAATAATTTTTTATTCTTAATGTTTTATAGAATTATTTTAATATTTATTACTGGATTATTTATTAGAAGAATAGCACTTAGAAAACTCAAAGATTTTTTTTAAAATTGATCTTTCAAGGCACTTGGGATAGAATCCTAATTAAATCCCTTAACTTAGATTTCAGTTCATTTTTTCTTTCTTTCAAACTTCTCACAAAATTTATGAAATGCTAGAAACTCTTTCAATGCCTAAATTTAAACAAGCCAAGGATGAATGAAGTAAGTAAAGAAGAGATGCGTTTTTAAAGTAGTCTGTTTTGAAATAATAAAAAAGAACAAACTTTGATACTTGCATATAAAACTATATCCATTTAAAACTTATTCTACATAGTGCCTTCAATTTCAAGTTTCATAGCTTTTCACAAGCTTCTTCAACCCTCTTAAGAAATTCTGCTCCCAGTTACATAAACCACATATATGGTAATGCAATTTTTCAATTAGTTGTCATTGTAAAACCTTGTTGCAAGTCACTGTTAAGATGAAAAAATAAGAAGAAATCGCTGGGAGATAATACAGGGTTACAGAGTAGATGATTGAAAATTTCTGAACAAAATTTTTCTAATTGTCTTACCGTGATTTGCTATATGTGGTTGCACACTATCAAGCAAAAACAAATTCCCACGGGCTAGCACCCAATTTCATTTGTTTTTTTTTATAGTTTCACAATACATATCAGCAATCACAGTAGTTTAATAATCACTAAATTTGACAAATAAGACACCCTTTTGTCCCAAAAATCAGAAGCCATAAGCTTTACCAAACATTCTTGTTTAAACTTGTTGGTCTAGATGATGAATGGTACTATTGCTTGACCAACCTTTGTTTCAAAATTTGAAAAATAAAGCCAGGTTTCATCTCTGACAACAGTGTGATTAAATAATTCATCACCTTTTTTTCATAATGTTACAAAAATACATGTGCTGCAACATTTTCCTCTTCTGTCAGTTGATCTTGCTCATAATCTTTTACAGCCCAATTCTTCAGTCAACATTTCATAAATCAAACATCATGAAAAAAAAATCAGACAATTCTGACACAGGAAAGTGGGGATTTTCTCAAATTTTTGAATCAAATTATCCTTTAGCACAGATAAGTTGGTTGACTGCTACATTCTTCATTATGAACACTCCTTTACCCTTTTCAAAATGAACCGCACTACTGCCTTATTTTAGCATCATTCATAATATTCAACTCATACATGTAAAAAATTTACCCAGAAATTTCAGACGCAGAATTTTTTTGCCCTCAAAAATTGGATTAATCCCAATTGCTCTCACTTGGAAGGAATATGAATTGTTAACTCTTTTTTTAAATGAATGAATATAAACAAAATGACAGAACCATCTTGCCAACAGTTGATAACTGAAATTACAGATCTACACAACCACTATGTTACAACATGTATGTAGATGGAAAATTTAAAACTGACCTTGTTTAAAACATGCCTGTGTATATGGTTATTGTTTGTAAAGAAAAAAATATTGCAAAAGCTGGTGTATGAGTAAGCTCCAGGAATACTGCAAAAACAGGATCAATTTTTACACTGTAAAGTAGTTAAGATTAAAATATTTCAATTTTAAGAGGTTAAGTTATTTAAGTTTAAAAAACATGAATAATCAAAGACAATATTTATATAACTTAATTCTTTTTATGAATATAATATTAAAAAAAAAAAATTAACAGATAATTAAAGTTATATGTTTTTGTTATAAAGAAAAAAAAATACCTTCTACTATCAGTATTACAAGTTTCAGACACACTGCTACCTATGACAATATCATATAGGATGGATTTCCATGACACTTGGAACATCACTTTCTTATTTTTATTAATTTCTTCTTCTTATATAAAATCCAATACATGGATGTACACCATATTTTTAAAATGATTTTAATGGTCTAACTAGTCCTTTTAACAGCCATCCATTTACTCCACTTTCAGTAAACTGCACTTTAAGATAGTTTACTAAACATCAAGAATGGAAGCACTGAGATAGTCCATCAAGAACTGTCACAGTATCTACAATTTTCATCTCGAGAATGCTATAGAGTTTTCTAATAAATGTGCATAAACAAAGTTTAATTCCTTTACTTTCCAAAACACAAGTTGTGTGCTATAAAAAAATAGTTTTTTCATGGAATTCCTACACAAACCTTTATTAAAGATTATTGATAGATTAAAAAATTTGTTAAGAGAATGACTGCTTCATCTTAAGACGCTTTCAGGTTAAATTATCCTGCTAGATATATAGTCTAGTTTTTTTAATTATACTGCATTATTTAAAATGCTTATATTAATTCTTTGTATATTAAATGTGACAGATTAAGCAAAATTTGAGATATTTTAAATTTTGCCATACCAGCAAATTTAAACTAAACTTCTATGGTGGATCTCTTATAAAACCAACCAAGTACTCCAAAATGAAAAGCAACTTATGCACCAGATCAACATATATCCTAGGACTTGAAATTATGTACTCATTAGGTATGTTTTAAGTACATTACTTTTTTAAACTTTATATGAAGAATGATACGGATATGAATATAAATTGCAAAACAACTATTCTCATAAAGAACTAGTTTTTTTTTTTTAATTTTTGGCAATGGTAGCAAACAGTTCATTTATCTTTACTATTGCCACAAGCGAATATTATAAGAGAATATCTATATGGTGCACACTATCAGTTAGCTAGTGATAATTTCACAGAAAATGCAGAATTTAAATCTTTATATAAAAAAACTATACTTCACCTTTCTGGGTCAATCTCCAGTCTCTCAAGACTGGCTGGCAGTGTTAAACTCTGTTTTTCAGACATCATAAAAATCCATTTAATTCAAGGTTTCACCAATATCAACCTTCCTACTTACAGCAACTACTTCCTACAATACAGCAAATATAAACGAAATAAAGTAAAGGATGCAGATTTTCTAATCTGTAAAAGAAAAGACGCAAAAAATATAAAAAATTTTAACAGAGTAATTTAATAAAAATACAGAACCAATCGCTGTAAGTATAAATAACATGTATTGTTGGAATTCTAACAATGAGCGGGAACCCAAACAAAGCCACAATTCACATCAAATAAAACAAAAATTAAAACTATAAATAAATGATTACAAAAAAAAAGTAATATAAAGAATATTTAATACATAAATTAAAATATAGGATGACCTTGCTCATTTTCTCATTCATTCACCTAACCTTGCTAAATTATGAAGCTTGTTCAACAGCACAGTTCAAAACATGCTGCGTTTTAATTTAAAATAACTTAATTAGAAATGCATGTTTAAAAATTCAGCTTACCTTTGTATTATGAAAAATGGGATATGTGATCGCTTTATTTGAATGAATCAAATCACAACAAAAATAAATACACGACTTACTCAATATGACGCAGTAAATACTCATTCACTTCTTGGTTAGCTGCCATTTCGATATCGTCCTTCTGGAGAATTTACTAGTCTTTCACTTCCTGAACGTAAAATGACGTAGTTTTATTTACAATCTATTATAAATGAATTTTTAACTAATCATTTTATCGTAATATAAACAGATCTTTTCAATCTGTTTGAAAAAACGAATTTTTTGCCACTTGTTTTAATTAATTATTCACCTGTACATCAGAATTAACATTCACTTAAATGTATATTTTAAAATAAATTTAAAAAAACGCAATTTACATTGTATACCCTATGACATTGTATATTGGGTTGGCAACCTTTGTATGCACAGATTTTTCAACAGTGTTTTAAATTTACTTGCAATTATTATTATGCAATGATTTTAATATTTGTTTATTTTAAAATATTAACCAAATTAAGAGTATAATATATAAAAAAGTGATTGATCTGTTGATGTATGCGGATTTTGCTTCAACCCTTTACAGCATATCTTGCTGACCCGAATTGAATAAGTTTGATATCAAAATATTGTAAAGCATATTTAGGCAAATTATGTTGGGAATTCCCAACATTTGCAATGTAACGATAGCTGTGAAAGTAAATTACCACACATTATGACTTAATTAATGAATTATAAACATCTTGTTAACAGATACTTATAACATTACTTTAAGTGCATAATTTAATAGAAGTTAACTTATTTTATTTAAAATAAAATAGTGTGGCTTTTTTTTTTACTCGTTACCAAAAATCTTTTTGATATCACAAAATTTTTCAGATAACAAACCCAAACTGTAAGTAGTAGCTCTAACACCTAAAAATTTGGTTTAACATTAGAGGTGCCCCTCCAGTTACAAACCTAACCTCCAAAGTTTCCCTGCAGTGGCTTACGTATTATCCTGTAAATCAATAAATTGCAAACTTTTGGCTTATTGTTAATATCACCTGATATAAACATTATATTAGCCTTTATTTATTTTTAAATATAATTTAACAAAACTTTTAACCCTTGTCTCTTTTTTTCTGTTTAGCCTTAAGAACTACGCGTACCATAAATATTACTTCAAAAGATATGTAAAAATGTGAATGAAAAATAGTCTTGTACAATCTGAGGTTGACCACTCCTGTGAAGTGTGGTTAATTGAAACCCAACCACCAAAGAACACCGGTATCCACGATCTAGTATTCAAATCCAAATAAAAGTACTTTTACTAGGATTTGAATCTTAGAAAACCAAACTTAACCAATTCTTGCTAACCTTCACTAATTAACATATTAATGTTTTGAGTATATAAAAAAAAATCATATTCAGTAAATGTTAGCGAACGTCAGTAAAATTTGGTTAATTTATATCTATAATTATAAGCATCAGTTAATTGCTTTTTTTGAACAATTTTTAATTGTTTTGTAGGTTTGAAACTGGAGGGCAGCTCTAAAGTTTGCTTTTTTGTAGGTTAGAGACTGGATTATCTACAATAATTGTCAGAGTACATATTTCCTGTAGTAACAGCTAGTCTTTTATATGATACCTTACAGATATATATATATATATATGTGTGTGTGTGTACGTAATATATTAAATTTGTATTTTGCACCAAAATGCCACACTCCCTAGACCGAATAAATATGCACATATGCATCATGATTATACTTTGTGTTATCTGTTATTAATAAAAGCAATTATTTAAGAGAAACCAATATAAGTATATTGAACACTTAATATGTTAATACATCACATACACACACATATTATTATTATAAATTTGATTCTTTCATAGTTTTATCACCATAGCTTGCAAGATTAGAAATTGTTTATAGAAGTTTATAAGAGACTTAACTCTTTCAAGCACAGTTTACTTGCTGCTTCCTTGTTGTTATAGTAATTTAAAGCAGTGATTCAATAACCTGCTTATGCTAAAATTTCCAGTTTTTTTGTTAAACTGTAATCAATGAAGGAAATAATGAAATTATGTCAGTGTTAAATACTAAATATTTTATCTTACCAAGCACTATTACCATTTTGTAACTCACAAACTAGAGTATGATAATTTTTCTTTGTGTAATAGATTATATTTAAGTACAGTGATATGAGATAAAATAAAACAAATTACAATATGGTTATTTATCAAACATTTTTCATAATGTTAGATCCAAATATTTTATTAATTAAAATTTTATCTAGTATAACTCTGGTACCAATGAAAATAAGTATCACTTATGATATATCGTTGAAAACCTCTCAATGAGGGCTTATTACTGCATTTAAGAAAAAGTACAAAATCCACAAAGTTTTTAGATTCTGGGCTTTTTTGGACACTTTTGGTCCAGTCGATTGCAATCAAAAGAGGAGGTACACAACTAGATGTTATAACAGTTCTAAATCCAAAATTTCAACTCACTACAGCTAATTGTTTTTGAGTTCTCCAAGATACACATGTATGTATGTACATACGCACAGACATCACACTGAAACTAGTCAAAATAGATTCAGGTATGGTTAAAATAGAATGATTCCGGCGGTAGTGTTCCTGGACATACAGAATGCGTTTGGTTCACTACCGTGGGACGTTGTATTTGCGGCGCTGAGGAATAGGGGGAT
>JAAAKQ030298576.1:0-10198 GCA_010016005.3 Zanna intricata
TAGTGGTTAACGTGACATCGCAAATCAGCTGATTTCGAAGTCGAGAGTTCTAAAGTTCAAATCCTAGTAAAGGTTTTGATATGGATTTTTTATATGGATTTGAATACTAGATCGTAGATACCGGTGTTCTTTGGTGGTTGGGTTTCAATTAACCACACTTCTCCAGGAGTGGTCGATCTGAGATTGTACAAGACTACACTTCATTTACATTCATAGACATCATCTTAATTCATCCTCTGAAGTAATACCTTAACAGTAGTTCCGAGGCTAAACAGATAAAAGAGAGAGAGACCTAATATTGTGAAAATATGATCGAATTTAAATTCACCTAGCAAAAAAGTGCTCTAACGTTTCTTAATTTTTTTTAAATTTCTTTTTATAGGTTCATCACAAGATACTTCCAGATTGCATTAATAATCCACTTTCAATTATTTCCCGTAACGATTTGATTTACTGAAAATATTTAATAACGGAATTGTTTACGACCTCAAGATTATCGATTCATCACGTTAATCTTCCAAGAAAATTCTATCAGATTTTCTTTTAAATCATGCATGTTAATTTTTAAATAAAATAAGAATAAAGATTGGATTAAGTATCTGATAAATGCCCATTTCCTAGTAATTTATAAATAAACCACAAAAAAAAAAATACTAATATATACTATGTTATATGATTTATTGAAATAAACTGGAATACAAAAAAAAAAAATGCTCATATACAGTGCAAAAAAAATGTATTTAAAATCTAAAACCTGATGGCCGTTTCGATTATTAAACGATCATTATCAGTAGGCATACGAGAAATATTTTTTTCGTTTCACTTGAGTTTGAGGTCGTTAGATCAAACATGGTTTTTTTATGTTCTGTGCCTTTCTTTTAGCTCAGTATTTCCTATTTCACTCTTTCCCATTTTACTTTCCTTTTTTCTTCTCTGAATTGAATCTTACATTTAGTTTTGGTCTGGAACCTCGTATTCTTGTTCTTGTAAATTGGTTTGGCGGTATTTGGGTGTCATTAGATCTTCAGGTCTATAGGTTTTTTTGGTTTTTTTTAGTTGAGATAATAAAAAAATTTATTAGTTAGTTTATTTGCGCAAATAAACGACGTTTTCAAGAATTTTTAAAGGAAAGGTTGGACGTGCCTTTGAAATCACTGGCCGATGTGGATAATGCGGAACACAATTGACCAAATTGATTCAGTCAGCATCGGGGACCTCCACTACCAATTTGGATTCTGCTACCCCAGCTCAAAAAACATTTCCGGTCTTTATCAAAGAAAAGATAGAAGAACGCCGGAGACTACGACACGTATGGCAGAGAACTCGTTACCCTGCTGATAAGTGAAGATTTAACAGAGCTTCTCAATAATTAAAATAAATAATTCAAACTTTTAAAAACATTTCGTTTCAATCTTATACTGAAAATATCTCTGATAGGCAGTCTGTTGCATATACTTTATGGTAAGTATATGCAGCAGACATTTCTTTATGGAAAGATACGAATTCGTTCAAAAGACTCCCAGCAGTCTATTCCTCCTCTCCGTAAAAATAACAGAACATGAACGAGAAATTTTCAAGAGAAAGCGAAATAATTTGATGAATACTTTTCGGACGTGTTCAGCCCACTAATATCGAAATGGATCCAAATGAAATTATGAAAATTTCCGAATATTTGGTTTCTCCTTTTTCAAATGTCCTTACCAATAAAACCTTGTGAATTGAAAATCCACAAAGTTTTATTGGATATAAAAGTTTTATTGGATAAGGACATTTGTTTCCAATGTCACCTTCCCACCAATGTCCCCACCAAGGTTTGTGGAAACCTTGTGGATTGTAAATCCACAAGGTTTCTTCGGTAATTAACAACGAAGTACATCCAACAAAAGCGCCGGGATATGACTTAAATCACCAATCAGGTTCTTCAGCCATTACCTCGACACTGATACGATTAATCACACCAATTTTTAATTCTATTATTCGAAAGGGTCATTTTCCTGATTCTTGGAAAATTTCACAAATAATTGTCATACCAAAACCGATAAATGCCCGGTCTAATGAATGTAGTTAGCTAAAGATTAAAAACGTTCACTAGCTAATAAAACACAGATCTCGGCTCTCAGTAGAAAATAAATTATTGTTTTATAAATCCATCTTAAAACCAATTTGGACTTATGGGCTTGAATTTTGGGTTACAGCAAGCAATTCCAATATTGACATATTTGAACGTTATCAGACAAAAAACTGCGAAAAATGATTAACATACCTTGGTATGTGGGCAATAATCTCATATATAATGATTGTAAATTACAAACCGTTAAGCAAGAAATCTCTCTGATCAGTCAACAATATCAAAATCGTTTGGATCGGCATCCACATTTTATGGCAGTCAATTTATTGGATATCAGAAATTTTTCAAAATTACAGAGAAACAATATTTGATATTCAGATTCAACTAAGTGATTTTAAAAAGTGTCAGCTCTACGCAGTCAATTTGTTTCTTTTCTTAAATAACTTTTAAGCTACAAACCATGGGATTTGTAGCTTCTTATGGTTTATTCACAAATTTAACGTATTTATTCATTGTTTATCTTTAATTTTGAACAGATTTAAAGTTTCTTTTATGTTATAATGAAAAAAATATATATACACGTAAGTAATAATGCCTTTTAAATTACACATACATTTTTAAAAGTCCATAAAATTTTATTTCACTAATAACTTCTGACTTTTTTTTCACTTTTTTTACAATATTTATTATTTAATTATTTATTGTAAAGAGGATATTGATTTGAATCAATTGACTGATTAATTGAACCAAAAGACTGATTTGAACCGATGGGCCTTCCCTTATAAGATTCAAATTTTCGTCAATTAAAATTTTATTTGGATATAATTCTAGAACCAATGAAGATATGTACCACTTATGATATATAATTGGAAATCTCTCAGTTAAGACTTATTACTGCAGTTAAAGAAAAGTCCAAAATCCACATTATTTAGGTGTTGGGCTCTTTTGAACACTTTTAGTTCAATCGCTTGCAATCAAAAGAGAAGTACACAACTAGATGTTACAATATTCCTAAATCCAAAATTTCAACATTCTACTAATAATCGTTTTTTAGTTGCGAGATACGTACATACAAACGTTACGCCGAAACTATCCAGAATGGCTTCAGAGATGGTCAAAATGGATATTTCCGTTGAAATCTGTAAACCGAAATTTTTCACGATTACAGTAACTTTGTACAAGGAAGTAAAAAAAACATTAGTAAGATTAAAATATATGCCAATTAGCACATAAGTTTCTGAAGAAAACCAAAAATTTCCTGAAAAACATTTCTTATTACTGAATTGCTTACTATCTCATATAAATTTCAAAGAATGTTGAAACTTTATTATGTTAGCATAAATTATCGACTAATAACGAGATACCAATAGAAGAATACAATTACAGCCTACTGATTTAACATTAAATTTATAAAATAAAATATAAACAAATGTAAACAGAAGTACTGAATTATCATAACAATTAAACTGCAATAAAAATCGTGTAGAGTAGTACATAAAGAAAAGCATTCAAGTAAAAAGATATGTTAAACGTTGATTAAGAAATTATAAACTAACATATTTATTTGAAATGTAAAAATGTCATTAAGTGATAATACAAAAAAAAACCAGGAAAATTAATTCAGAAAGAATTTTGATATAGATAGATATTCGCACCCGGTTAACATTTTTTATTTCGATACAAACAGAAATGATTCTGGAACAAATTGATGAAGAAATAATTTTATGATAAACTCAATTACGTACAGTAGTAACAAGTATGTCAACACTTATTTACTAGAAAGAAAGTAACAGAATTGAATAATGGAGATAATAATAAATAACTGATTTAAATTAACTGATATTTATGTTCAAATTGAAGTGATTATAACGAAAATAATATTCAAAATTATAGTAGGATTATGTGTTTACAAGGACATATTAATAGAGATTTTAAAAAAAATTCATTATATATCTTGCAACTCGAATTAAAAATCAAATATTTTAGCTTACTTTTAAGAAATTTATCTAATGTTAAGAGTAATATAGTTCATTAAAAATATAATTCATAATTAAATATAAGGTTCAATTTTATGTTCTAAAAACCCGTTTTAAAAAAGTGAAGTAAAAAAAATTGGGATACTAATGCTTTTTTTTTTCAATACTATACTGAGTGTCCCGGGAGAGTTCTAATAAACTTCATAGGAATGATGTCTCTCATTAAAATAATGAATAATGTTCACATAAACATGGATCCGAAAATGCTTCATTAGCGAGTTACAGCTAGTGAAAGAGTTCGGCACGATTTTTGCTCCACCACTAAAAAGAATCACCATTAAAATTCTGGGAAGATAAGTTAAGGGGCATATTTCGTGGTTTCTTACGAACTTTAGAAAAAGAACTGTATCCCCATTATTTTCTACAAAATAGATAGAATACACAATAACAAAAAAAAAAAAAATGAGTTGAAAAACATAAGTTTTTAGTTTGGCGTAAAATAAGTTGGTTAAATTGCCAATAAACAAATAAAATTTATTGGCTAAATTGATAGAGAATTTAATTCAGAGAGAATTGATCTAAATGAAGTTAATAATAATTAGTAGTGCAAGAAAATAATGAATTTTTTAATGCAATGCAGAACACTACGTACCAATACAGAAGCTACTGAATTACAATGTTATACTAAAACGAACAGCCTTCTATTATTGGATAACATTGTAAAAATAAATTAAATAGCATTAGTTAATCATAAATTACATCAACTGTTCAAAATGATGGGCCATCAACCTCTCTCTCTCTTTTTCTGTTTAGCCTCCGCAACTACCATAAGGTATTACTTCAGAGGATGATGTGTATGAATGTGAATGGAGTGTAATCTTGAACAATCTAAGGTCTACCAATCTCGAGAAGTGTAGTTAATTGAAACCCAACCACCAAAGAACATCGGTATCTACGATCTAGTATTCAAATCCGTATAAAAGTAACTACCTTTTCTAGGATTTGAACTTTAGAATTCTCGACTTCGAAATCTGCTGATTTGCGATGTCGCGTTAACCACTAGACCAGCCCGGTGGGCTATTATATTTTCACCTACAAACTTTAAACTTATGAGTCACGTAAAATCGATTTTTTCTTATTAAATTTATTATAGTTGAGTATATAATCATAATTTATTTATTTTTCCAGCATAAAAATAATCAGTTCAGAGATGTAAAGAAATTGTAGACAATAAAATTCTAATTTATTTTGCTATAGAGTTAATAATTTTAACAAAATATTGTTGTTCGTTACTATTCAGTATATTTGTTATTATTTATAACCTAACAGTTAACAGGTCATTATATTATTTGATTAAAAACAATTGTGTAATTACATTGTTTATAGGCTACAACATTTATTATTTTATTAGAAGGAAAATAAATAAAACTAAGTCGGAGATTTGAAGTATAACCTTAGAATTCATTTATTGAAATAGGTTTAAATTTTCATTAAAATTGTATACGCTAGTGTAAATAATAACATTAGGCTTACATCAAACATTAAAACTTTATTTCCAAGTAATTATTACCATATCAAGAAAAGTATACTGAAATGTTCTGCGTGTGCCGAAAATAATTTTTCTTTCTGAAGGATAATATAATAATAAAGATTCTAAGAACTTTTGTTTGCTGGTACAAAAAATGGTTTTTGTGAAGTTCATTGCCCTTTTTTGGTTGCAAGGAATAAATTAAAATTAATGTTATAAAAACTTACAGTGTTCATTCTATCCTTTTAAATCAATTATATTTGAGTGTGACAAATATTTTCAAGATTCTCATTCATATAGCAGACGTGTGTTTTTTCTTAAGTTAAAGTTATTAGTAAAATTGTGAGAGAAAGTGATTAAAGGTTTTTTTTTAATTTCCTAAGGAATTTAACTGTAATTAAACATAAATAATTATGTTAACAACTAACATAAACATTAAATTAACAACTAAAAATATTCCCTAATGATGGGGTAATGACTTCGAAAGCGCTCGGATACGTATATTAAAAATCGTTGGTAAGTGGAAATATAATTTTATACAAAAAAAAGGTTCTTTGTAGAAAAGATTTACAAAAGCAAATCTCATATGTTACATTAGCTGCTTTTCTATTTTATATTAAAATTTAAACAATTTTAAACTTTGTCTATCGTAACTGACTTTTTATTTTAAGAACTAACCTAAGATTAACATGCTTTTCTTGCTTCGTCATTTTAAAAATATAGATTTTCAAAACATAAAAAAAAATATTATATTATCCAGTAGAAAAAATATAAAAAATCATTTCAATATTACCTAATACACACAGCAACAAAAGACACAATAATAGCTAGTCTACAGATGAAATGATGCGGGTTAATATTTGATGGACATTTCTTTTTGTGAATTATATCAGATGAATGTAATGTCTCCAGCAGAAATGAAAGGAATTTTGTTTGGGAAGGAGGGTTGAGGTGTTAGTTTAGCAAATCTTGTGAGAACATTCAGTCGCCTCCCTTACCTTACAGTCGGTTCCTTTGATCTTAAATACAGGTGCAACCCAAAAATGTTATTTGCTATTCGTTTTTTTTGTATATATATAAACGTGAAAGTCCTTTACTCAACTGACAATGAATTCCGACAAGATTTACCGACCTTAACTAATCTTATTAAAAAGAAAGCAATAATTGATAAATCTTAAATTATAATGAACATTCAAATTAAAATAATTTCACACCTCATTTCATTTTATACACTTTAATAAGCAAAACACAAAATCTGGTTTTTCATAAAATAATGAGGAAAAATTACTCCACACATTAATATTATGCAAAAACTAGTCTTTAAATACTACATCTTTATGAGTGCATGCAGCAATACGTCTATAAAAAAATACAAAATATATGCCTTAGTTTAAATATTAAATGAGAACTAACAATACTCACTCAAACTTTTCAGAGGTTTAACCATACTGGATGAAAATCGCTAGTCCTTCCTCATTTATTTTAAAAGAGCCATCAGCAACCTGTTGAAATGTACATATGCCATAGATCACATCCGAGGGAATGGGAGCCAAAAAAGTCAAACATTCATGATTTTCCTTTTCCTTCAAAATAAAGATAAAGAAATAAAATTTGCTAATTTAATCTAACCTTAAGTAAACTTTACATATCAATGCAAACATGTGTCATACTTTAATAGTATTGGAAAAATGTTATCAAACTGCCGACCAATCAGCAGGAATAATTTGAAATTGATCAATTTTTTTTATAGAACATTTTAACCCATGAATTATTTAACATGAGTATCGTACAAGATCATTACTGTGCACTAAAGCAGCACAGTATTTTGCTGCTCTAACAAACTTCATTGGTCAGTTAACAAAAAATGGAAATCAATTACCGTTTGTTCCAACAAGTTTTGTTGTTTGTTACAGCGCACACAGCTACTGATTAATGAGTTTTTAACGAAATGTCTCTGGTAAACGAATCATTTCGTGGGGTTTGTTACCTGTATGATCGCCCTATCTGACCATCCTAGATTACTTTTTGTGGGGAACAGCGAAACAAGCAGTGTATCGCAACAATAACGGCATACATACGAGACATTCCAGTATATAAGCTGGTTAAAGTGTTTGAAAACAAATTAAAACGTGTGCCGTAATCTACTGATAATGGAGGAAGTCATTTTCAACACCTTTTATAAACTACTGCAGTATTGTAATATCAGTTTCTATAATACAAAGTAATGAATAAGAAAATTTCTTCATGATACTTCCATAACTCCAGTGCACAGCAACTTTCCGAATGCACTTCATACGTATATTCAATAACTTATAATAACGAAAACTTTATAAGCGACCATCTTACCTGAAATCGATATTTCATGAAATCTATAAACAAAATTTGAAAAAATTATCAGTAATTATCCAGTTACAGATAAGATTTTTTTATTCCTCATACAGATAATATCTTTCTTTATAATAAAAAATATAAAGTTTATAGTTAAAATGTCACTTTTATTAAAAAATATTAATCAAATGAACAATCATGTTTCTTAAAATTGTCGTAAATCAGATTAAGTTACCTTTTTTGACTGCAAGGAATTTTATTATTCATATAAAAAAAAATTTAACTGATTAAATATCAGTTAATTAAAAAAAAATTATGATAGTTTTTTATTATTAAAAATTCGAAATTTGACAAAATAGAATTAAAATTATGTATTTTTTCAGACTATTCAATGAAGATTTATTGCGGCGGTTAAGCAATAGTAGATCAGTGGACAACAGTTCGAAAATTCTGTATAGTCGTATATAAATACGCTAATATCTATACCTGGAAGTCGGTCTTTGCCTTTGCTAAGATAAATAAGGATTTTAAGGTATGTATTTACAAGGGTGTTGTGTGTTTAGCTCTGGTTGACTTTTAACATCCCCTGCTGTGCTTCTCAGTCGGCACTACAGGTGTCCTCTTCTCTCACACACGTACCTTAGCAACCTTTATCTTTAAAAAAAAAAAATGCCGACAATTTGTAAAACACTTCTACTTATTTATTCACACCTTCTGAATTTTATTAATAGGACGTCTAGAATAATTATATTAAAAAAAAAAAGAAAAAAAAAAGAAGAAATCAATCGCAGAAAATTAAGCCACTATCTGTCTACAATAAATTTCTTTAATTTATTCTATATATATACCGAAAAAATCAAATAAACTATACCGCCAGCAGAAAAAAAACAACCCTGACTAAAAATATTTCTTTAGTTCCGACCCGACTACAATAGCGAAAAGTAAACCTTAAATTATAAGGTAAATATTAAAAATATTATACATTAACCCTTTTTAAGGAATTTTTGACATTATCATGTCATTATGATGATTTAATGTCAGGATAGAGAAGTACGGTTAATTATTTCAATTTCATCTAAGGATATTACCATGACTGATATCAAATCAAATTATCGGAATCGGGAAATAAATACGTGGAACAATTTTTTTTTCCTAATTAAAAGACTATTTTCAATTACAATAATTAACCGAGTGATTGATGATAATTGATATATGATAGGATGTAGGTCCCGCAGAACTAAATACGAGTACAGATCGATGAACCAAATACTTTCGGGCCTTCCAGATGACCATACCCTGACTCATTATATCCAAACTCAACATAGTTTGACTCATTATATAGGCAGCAAAATTAAAAAATAAAAAATGTTCCCCTTTCTAATTTTTCTATCTCAATAACTTGATTTAATATCAGTCACAGCCATAAATATATAGGAAAATAGTTAGTTTTTTTGTTGAAGTTAAATTGATGGCCATATGTCAATTATGGATTCACTTGTTCCAAAAAAATCCCACACGTCTGAATATCATGTTTATCTCTCACCGAAGTTAAAAACCAAGAAGGCACCAATTTCCAAGAACAAATATATAAAAATATAACTCATTGTATAAAGTTCTTAACTTTTCTGAGGTTAAAGGTACATGTATTTGTCCTTCTGGCACGCTATTCTATCCGGTGTCTAATTTAAATTTCCTTATAATTTTTGAATTCAACTATGATGTTTTTGTACTTATTTTTTTAAATTTTCTATCAAAAAGAAATGAAGGAACGATAAAGAAAAATTCCCTTTTTGGACTGTTTCTAATATAATTGAATTTTTTCCCATCTGAAATTATTTATTCTCTCGAAATTTAGGTGTTTTTTTTAACTGTGGTTTTTCGGTGTTAATAATTTTTCTTTTAATTGTCTTTTTCATTAGGAGTTTTATTTTTATAAATTAATAAGTCTTTTTAATAAATTAATGTTATTTCTGATAAGGTTAATTAAAAAAAAAAATGTATAAATAGTAATTAAAGCGACCAATCTTGTAGTTGAAACGAAGTGGTATATGAAACAAAAAAATATTTTAAACTAATTTCTGCAGAGAAAGAAATACTTTAAAATAATGCATTATAATTTGACCTTCAATTACGATTTTGAACTACTACCAAAACGCAATGTAACAAAATCTTTTTATTTCAAAGTTACCACACATCCATCGCACTGTATAAAAATATTTAACAATAAGTTTTTACTTACAAATGTCATCTCACTTTCTTCCCCAATGTAATAGTTATATATATATATATATATATATA
>JAAAKQ030298620.1:0-49081 GCA_010016005.3 Zanna intricata
TCATACACATCATCCTCATTCATCCTCTGAAGTAATACCTTACGGTAGTTCCGGAGGCTAAACAGATAAAGAAAAGTACAGTACAGTATATAGGTAATTTTTATAAAAACTTGTGTTAGTGACTTTTTTTACTTATGTAAGTATACTACATGTTAGTGTATAATAAAATACTAATGTTCAGTAGAATACTATATTTAGATTTCATCAGTTTTCTGTCTTTTTATGAAACGTTTTTTAATGGGAGTGGGGACTGATAACAGGCCAATACAGTGTTAATTTTTATGTAATCCGACTTTTACTACACTATTCAGTAATTTGTCATTTTCGTTAATTCATCATCCCCCCCCCCCCAAAGGTGACAAATTATCAAGGTCCTTCTGTATACAAAATATTTATTGTAATACTACTGTACTCATTATTCATTTTATTTTTAATCTTGTATATTACTTGGTGAAATAATAATTGATTTAAACTGTCTTCAAAAATTAAATTATTTGATAGTAAAGTTGGACATATGCTATTCATTCTTAATTTCAACCTGAGCTTAGTTAACTTTTATTACTTTTTCAATGCCTTATGTTATTCACTGAATTACGATTATAATACATTATATATTTAATATTATAAACTAAAAGAAATTTGAAAGCTATTGCAGTGATAATAAATTACACTAACAGAATTTGTCTGCTTGATGAGGTAATGTGGAATATTTCTGCAATTTTCAGGAAAACTGTCCCTTCCAAAAAAAAATGAAGAAATTAAATTTTTTAATTCAAGTATATATTTTTTTTAAATTAAGTGATGCAGAGCAAAAATTTCTTTACGAGAATGAAATGAAAGAAAATGGTGTCTACTGAATACATGTATCACCAGAACTGCAAGTATATTACTTACATTTTCAAAATATCTTGAAGGAAATTTTACATAAAATATAAAATAAAACAAATCTGTTATCAGAATATTCTTTCTCTTTTGATTATGGACTTGTGTAGAATATTATTACATCTATTTTAATAGTAAATATGAAAACTTGATAACATTTACTAACAAACTGTATTTGATTAACTCAAATATTTTGCATAAGTCAGAAAATAACAAGTATACCACTAAAAAAAGCAGAATTTTCAGTTACATTTTATATTAAATGAAGTTTACAACATAAAATTAAATTCTAAATTATTTTTTTAAAAGAATTACAGCATCAGCAAAAATTTGTCAACATTTTAAAAAAATATATCCACTGCCTGAAGGTTTACAATTTATTTATACAAATGACCCTCCAAAATAAATTTGTTGAAAAATAAAAAATCAAATCTTTTACAATTGCAATCTGTTCATTTACACGATTCATGAAAGTAAAAAAAAGCATATGATGTAATGAATGTGTAATGCAGTTTCATTTCCCGGTATATTTAATACTGAATATAAAAGTGAAGAGGAATATGTTAATAATATTGTTTAAAATTTTTGAAAACTTTAAAACTCATTGTATGATACCAAGCCCAGATTCTTAGCAGAATGATAGAAATCACAATCGAGCTGAAGTACTACACACCGTTACTACAATATTTACACAGATAAAGTCCAATCAACAGTTTTTTCAGTAGCATAACCGTCTGGCAGTTGAATACATAGTTCAATTTTTTTTTTATCTTCCATCTAATAGTTAATTCACAATGGTCCTTTTCTAGTCACTTGTGAATCAAACCTTTAAAATCAGTTAAAATTGTCAATTAATAATAAAAAAAAAAATTACATTGGCAAAAATAATAGGACATGCAGTAAACATCAAATTTTCTTATTAAAAGATTACAAATTCATTAATTTCCATAAAATCTGTACAAATAAATTAACATATACTCAATCTATATAAATTCTTATATACATAATTTTATGGTAATAATCTGATAATCAAATTAAATAATGTGACATTATCTATTCGGTGATAAGAACAAACTTAGGTGAAGTTGCAAATCATTTTATAATATGACAACTTATTTTATTATTAGGCTTCCTTATTAACGGCTTCCTCTACAACAAAAATGTAACTAATTGAGAGTTGGCTGTGCATAATACTGTCATAAAAATAATGATCTGGTGATATTTACAACAATTTTTTCTACCGATATCAATTACATTATAAAATTTTGATTTTACATATGTATACAAACAAAAAGAAATATAACAAAACATGTTTACGCAAACAAAATACAAATAAACAAAACCAGCAAAATAAAATATAAAAATGCGGCAAACAAAACTTTAATCAAAATTACCATAACCTGCAAGTGGCAAGCGTGGCAAACAACCACAACCTGTAAAACATAACAGTTAGTAAAGCTGAAAGGCTAATTAAGTTAGACATTTAACTTGAACATTCTTGTTTTTAGTAGTGATAACAAGAAAAATATACTGAATCTGTTGTCACATAAAAATACATGTATTAGTATGAGGAAAAGGACCCATATTCTCTCCCATACTATATCCAAATGCAACAATTAATACTTGAAAACCAAAAAGAAAAAATACAAGCACATATACACACCTTAAAAGGAAGAAATAGATTCAACATACTTAAAAATATACACAAAAATGAAAAAATAAATAAAAAAACAAACCTTCATGATTAATAACCACAAAAAATCATACAGAATTTTTTTACATCATACAGAATTTTTTTTGGGGTAACATATGAATCAAAGATACAAATTCTATACTGCAAATTACTTCTTACAAATCTACTTGTTTTATGTCCTCTTGAAATAATCTAATAAATGAGACACAAAATATTTCACTTATTTTATAGAGTACTTTATTAAAAACAATTTAGTTCATTAATGTATTACTATTCGTTTTGTAAACAACTCTATTTTCTGTCCATGTTTACACTAATTCAAAATAATCCTGATAATATATAAACTGCACAAATTAATGTAATGATCGGGTCAACCATTATGATCTCCTGGCACAAATAGCCAAACTAATATATAATCTTGTTTATATTCTTACGCCTATACTCTATTTCCTTTCAGTTAGATTAATTCTTTCAAAGCAGAATTTAGAATTTTTATTTAATAATTTAGTATTTTGATAATCTTGCATCATGATTTTTATTCTTCTTTCATTTTTCAGTTTTTTTAACTGGTTTGAAATTTTTTCAGATCATTTCACATATCATTTTTTCATGTGTTGTAAATAAATAGTCTACAGCAATAAGAGCAAGGAACATTTAACATGTAGTGATTTTACTAGACAAAAAGTTAAGTACCTGAATGCATAAGAAAAACTGGATACAGGAAAATTTATTAAAAAAGTTGCATTAATTTCACTGAACAATGATGAAAGCAGTGAAAAAAAGGATAAAACTAGTAACTACTATTATTCAAATAATCTTTGAGGTTTCTTTCATTCCCTATTATACTGTATAACTGCATTGTAATAACATTAATCTGGACATTTTTGGCTTATGAATATAGTATTTTAAATATCTTTGAAAAATTAATGTGATACTGATGTTAATAAAAAAAAAAAAAAGACAATATCGTGGTTTAACAGATCAACTTATTCAATCCCGATTGGTTTCAATAATATAAATAAATTAAGGGAGAGATTAATCTAACTGCACAAAATCTACAATTATTTTCCAAACAATGTGTATTATTTAATTCCATCAGAAACTGAAAAAATAAAAAAAAAAAAATTCTTCTTTTTATGTTATGAGTAACTGCCAACTCTTTCAATATTTGTAAGGATCTATATTAAAAATGTTAGTCTGGTTCTACTGTAAGTTTAAAGTTGCAATAAATTTGTTCTTCACTCAAATAAAACATATAAGAAATAGAATCTTTATATACTTCAATATATATATATATATATATATATAGCCTAAAAAACTTGGGAGATACAAATTAAACATTTTTTTTTTTTTTTTTTTTATTATTCTTATCTTGAGTTTCAAAAGATTTGCAGGCAATGTATTTTTACTTTATTTATTCAATAAAAATAAAATTAATGTAAATATAAACTAACACGGTCTAGAAAATAACAAATATAGGCAAAAACTTAATCCTTCAAAAATTTATCATAAATTTTGTGTGATACAGTAGTTTCAATTGGGGCTATCATTGAGTTGCTATAAAACTCAATGATAGTCATTTAGTACATTTCTGTTACAAAGAATGTTAATGATTACTACAATAATTTTAAATAGTATCGTAATCACTTTTACATACAATGCAGTAAATTTTATCTTTCATTTATCCTTCTGCATCTTTTTTGGAAAAAATGTAAGAACATTTTTTTGTTGTGTACTTCATTTCATATAATTCAATTAATTTCTAAACTGCAGAGGCAAACAACTTCTTTTGTGTAAAGTGTTACAAAAATAAATAAATAAATGAAATAAGTATTTAATCCTCATGTAATTTCTATAAATGAATTTCTACTAGTTCATATAAGTTCTGGGGAGGAGTTCCAACCTTCCTGCTCTTAAATTTATTTTCCCACTGGCTGCTAAAGGTACTCCAAATATTAAGCAAGTCAAAAGCAATAGAAAAATGCAACAGTTTTACTTTTTTATTAAACACTGTAATTTAAATTTCTTCCTCTTTAAACTTCCCTTCCCTCTCTACCAGAAAACAATATCTTGCATTTCTTGTTTGCAAAAGTAAACATCATGAATTTTCCCTATTTCCTGTATAAAATGATTTTTATCATGAAACGATTCATAAAAATTTTGCTTAGACAGGGTTAGCTGAATTAACTGCAACTACATCACTGAGAAAAAACTTCAGAATGAATTTTTACTGTTTCTGCTTTTGAAAACAGATTTATCATTAAAAACAGTAAATATTATTAATATAATTTTGAAAGATTAATTAATTTTAGATAAATCAGGTAAATAAAAGCAGTCATCAATGTAAAACATGTATGCTGAGTAATACTATAAGGAGTCCTACATTTCACTTTTTTTTTTAAATTAAAAAAATAAATTCTGCTATTTATCACATATCCTGATAACAAAAAGTTTAAAAATATAAGCCAAATACTAATATTCCACTAATTTCAAAATTTCTTAACTGGGACTCTGTTTATAAAATCGTACATGTAGATTACAAGGACTGTCCTGAAAGTAATGTCATACATTTTATTGTGAAGGTACTGTAAGTTGTAATGTCTCTATCATCTGCCAAGATTAATGGTGGTGTACATTAACTATTGAGCGAGAGCTTGCACAGTTGTCTCCGAGCTCTCGGAGATGAAGGACAGGCGATTTCATAAACCTCTGTTTTGTCTCTTGTACAAGTCACAATGCAGCACTCTCTGGAACAGATTTGTGATCAAGTTTTGTGTGAAACTTGACAAATCTGCAATGGAAACTTTTCTAATGGTTCAAAAAGCCTTCGAGGATGAGTGTATATTACAAAGACAAGTCTACAGATGGCACAAGGTATTTTTGGAAGGCCGTGAAGAGGTAAATGACAAAACCTGCACTGGATGCTCATCAATCTCTCAAATGATGAAAATTTGACTCGTGTGAAAGAACTTTTGCAAACAGACCATCAAATGAGTGTTCATTTAATGACCAATATGTTAAATATTCCAAAAACTATCTTCCACAAGATAGTAACCAAGTCTCATTTGCACATGAGAAAAGTGTGGATAAAGCTCGTCTAAAGAATTTTGACCAATGATAAAAAATCTTCCCCAAGTGGAAATTTGTGAAAATGATGCTCATCTTTTGGACAATGTTATCACAGGTGATGAAATTTAGATATTCCAGTATGACCCTGAAACAAAGAGGCAAAGTCCCAAGTGGCACACATCAGCATCCCCTCGCCCCAAGAAAGCTCAAATGAGCAAATCAAAGATAAAGACCATGCTCATTGCATTTTTTGACATCAAGGGGATCGTCCACTGTAAGTTTGTATCTCCTATGACAACTGTTAACTCTAAATTTTATGTAGGTCCTCAAGAGACTGAAAGCAAGGATCTGGCGCATCAGAACAGACATCAGCGGTGATTGGGAACTTCACCATGACAATGCACCAGCTCACACTGCCTTCAATATGACCAGCTAGCTGGCCAAATCTAACACGACAACGCTGCCCCAAGCACCCTACAGTCCCGACTTGGCTCCTGTAAACTTCTTTTTTTTCTTAATTTGAAATCCCCCCCCCCCCCTGAAAGGACATCATTACAGAACAATTGACGACATGAAAGCAGCTTTTGAAATGACTTTAAACACACTTCCTGGACAGGTTCCTTCCAGGATGCCTTTGCAAATTGGAAATGCTACTGGTAAAGATGTATCGACACAGAAGAACAATATTTTGAAGTATTTTAATGTACATGTATTGTTATTCTTATTATATAAATAATTTTTTTTTTCATACTTGCAGACTTGGTGATATTACTTTCAAGCCAGACCTAGTAGATAACTACTGGCAGCTAAACGGGTTGGCTTTTATGTATATAAAAGCCAATTATTTTTTCCTGCTTTCTTCTTTGTATTATTATTAATATTACCATATAATAAGAGTTGAAAATGACATCAAAGATATGAAGTAACTTTTAAAAATATGAAAGAAAAACTAATAAAACTCCATGGTAAGTATTTTACTTTTTCTTTTTTTTCATATACACTATTAAAAAATTTAATGCGTTTGCACAGATAATATTATTTCATGACTTTCTAACCATATTTTAATAAATAAATGGGTTCAATCAATTGTAAAATTTTAATAGATCTGCCTGCTTGTTTTAACTCAAAATAACAGATGCTACTAGAAATAACTTTCAAAATAATTTAACTTAATCTAAATTAAACAAAAATGCTGTATCTTATCTTAAAACTTCTTTAGATTCCAAACCCTATCGTCAAAAAATTGTAAAGGAATTTTTTCACTCTATAACATAATTTTAATTAATATTCCTGTAAGGTGAGCTGCACTCACATACAAAAAAGAATAACAATTATGTTAATATAATTAAAAATTAACAACATTAAGGGCTTTAATTAATTTATAAAATAATATAAAAAGCAGAGGATTATTGTCCCATCAACCAGACATTATTCACAAATCCCAAAAAAAAAAAAAAATATATATATTGAAAAAGACAACATGCAGTAAACATTCCAGTCAATAAACCAACTAAACCCGAAAGTTTATTTAAGAAATAAGACAACATTAACAATCAGAAGTCAAAATAAAAAAAGGATATATGTTTTAAATTTCAAGCACTTCTTGAAGTGGAATATGTTAATTAAAAACTGTATTTACTGACACTTAAAAATAATAAGAGCACATATGAGAAAAAGAAATCTTTACATGATAACTTAAATTTTAAATTGCTCATTTTTTTTTTTAATAACAGTAATACTGTTAGTACAAATAAATTTAGTCCTAATGCAAAAAAAATCATACTATAATTAATAAGAAGTAATACAAACTAACAAACAGAAATATAGTAGTGTAAACAACCATGATCAGATACAGAAGTTGTAATTGAAATATTTTGAAACATATCTCTAGCATTTGATAAGTTCTGTTCAGTCACTATAACTGGAGTTATAAGTTTATTGATATTCAATAATTATTTATCTATCGCATTCAATGAAATGATAATACAAAAAGTTGTTTTTTATATTTGTAAAAAAAAACTTATAATTAACATATTTAAGCAAGGGAAAATCAGAAAATAACGTTTGAGCCAAGACATAACTTCTATAGAGTAAAAAAAACCATTTATGGTAAAATATCTTTTTTGATGAGTTTTTAGAGCTACAGCTACCATGACTCTAATAAAAAGCTTTTCTAAAATAATTTTTAGTTTTTGTGGCAATAAAAATATTTTCTCAAAAAAGAATGTTAAATGGAAAAATATTTATTTTTATATATTTTGTTTAGTTTTTAGAGCCATAGCAATCGTAACTTTTCTAAAATAATTTTTGGTTCTTGTGACAATAAAAATATTTTCTCAAAAAAATTTTTTAAATATCTGTACAATATGTAACAAAAGACAAGTTTTGATCTACAAAAAGACAAATTTTCCGATTTTTTTTTTTCACCATTTCAATTTTTCATTCATATTTGCAGTACTTTGCATAATAGGCAAAAGAAAGGAAAAAAAGACACTATAGACTAGGAGAATATCAAAGTTAAGTTGTGCATACGTTGCATTAATGATCTTTGTTACATGTGTTTTTTATAGAACACATTCAATACTACTTATAGCTTATTTAAAGCAAGGAGAGAGGAAGAATTCCTTTGACTGTTCTGAAGAACTTGATGTGTTGCAAGGATTGATGAAACACGTAATGTTACATAATGGTTAAATTTGAGAACCACACTTTGTATTCAAAAAGTACTTCCTTTTTTTTAACAAAATATTAATAAAATTCAATAATTATAATCAATGGTGACTGAATTGTAATTATTTTTAACTTTAAGGAACCACTCAACTCTACTCCAATGGGGCAAGGCGGAACAACTTATTGTTCAGTTAAGTTACATCCTACAACACGCTATATAAATTTGAGAACTTTTGAGGAACTGTATACAAAATGGAAGCTTGCTGCCTGAAGGAAACCTAGACGATTTTTTTTTTGGATGGAGTTGTCAGTTTCATTTATATACCTTTTATCACTCCTTTTTTTTTACTAACTGTATAATGATCTGGTTGGTGTGGGTGAATCTATCTACAGAGCTACCTGCAAACTTCACTTCTTAATAAACACAAATTACAGTGTCCAAGACATAATAATTTGATTAATGAAATACAGAGAGATAGCTTAAGGGAAAGTTTCATAAAATAAAATTCATATAGAACTATGATTAAATGTTTTACAGTATTCTGAAATATGTCAAAGTGACTATGACAAAATTAGCATCATTAAATTTTAGTAAATTTCCAATCTTTTCGTCAAATTTGGCTGATCTTTGTGGCAGAGTGGCGAGGGTCCTGAGTTTGAATCCGTCAGGCATCGCATTTTATACTGACTGAAAAAAAATCCAATTCCTTATTTTCACATATAAACATCAAAGTTTCTGTGATGAATTAATTCAGCAAAAAAAAAGTATGCAAAAGGGCATTATAATGCTGAATTTAGTTTGTGTAACAGATAAAATTATAATTTTTGAAGAGAAGTATTTCAGTTTTTCCATCTGATCCACTAATTAAAAACTTTTACTTAAAAAAAAAAAAAAAAAAAAAAATTAAAGAGTTCTGCGACATCTGTGCTAAAGGAATATAAGTCATCTGTTTTTACTTAATAATTTCTTTAATTTATTTAGATCTACTTTGAACAGAAATCATCAGAAACCTCTTTTTGTGGTTTACATTATTATAATGCTATCTTCTCTACAAGAAATGTTTTTTAAGTATATGGTACTAAGTAATTTTTTCCTATCAGTAGCTTTAAAAAAAATATACAATATTACCTACATTAATTCTTTTTTCAGAAAAAATTAAAGCCTTTAAATTATTAATAGATATCAATATTACAATTATATTAATTCAACCAACTATAAAATAAAAAAAAATCATCTAAGTAGTTTAATAATTTTCCTCCATCTTTGATAAAGATTCATTAAATTCATTATGAACTCACTATGGTAAAACCAGAAAATGCAATTTTCTATAAATGACTTCTGATTGGATATTAAAAAAAAAAAAGGCAAGGTTAGATATTGTTGCATTTGGAACAATGCTTTTTATAGTAGAATCAGGTCAACGAACCTGTTGAGGGGTGAGGAGGCCCCCACCTCATCGTTGGGCTGACCGGGGGTCAGAGCAGCAGGGCGCTTATGGAAGGGGACACGGCTCTGAGGCCCCTTCCACCCCCCACCCCCGGACCCTTTTCTACACCTGAAAAGCAACATTTATTGTTGTTTCCAAAATAATAAAATAAAAAGTTGAAATCAACTAATAAATAACTATCTAAAAAAGGTAACTGGCTAGCAGCTCCTTTAAAAGCATAAACTAAATAAAAAGTAATAAATCAAATACTGTGATTTATCCAAATAAGTGTACATATGTCACTGAGATACAGCGATCACACAACTCAGGATTTTTTACATGCTTTATAAAATTAGAAAAATAAATTATTTCTCTACACTGACATTACCCTGCTTAACAAATTACACTGTAACCAAAGTTTTCCTTACATTTGCTGGAAAATTTGGGTAGACAGTTTTAATTACAAACTTAACCAACATATAGTGAACTTCCAAGTCCTGAATGGTTGATAAGTCTGTCAATGTATAAATATTTTCTCAGTTAACGATTTCAAAATTGATATAATTCAAAACCTTACATATGACCACAAAAAAAACAAAGAAATGATGTAAAGAAAGATCAATGCACCATAAGGATTAGTAACTGAAGAGATGTAAAATAGTTCTTGATAGAGGATGATTGGAATTAAGTATCAAGGAAAGCTAACTTCCAACGTTCTAGAAATCTATTTGAAAAGGTAAAGTAAACAAAAGTAAAACAGAAATTAGCAGAATTCCCATATTCATGATTTATCACAACACAAAAATAATCAAAATCCAGATGTCAGAAATCAACAACTCAAAATTTTAATATATAGTTAACTTCCATGATTTGTGAACAAGTAAATTTTTCACACCTCACTGAAGTAGATGAGAAAAGAGAGTGTGCGCACGGTATAATTGCTCAGTTTATAGTAGGCTACTGTACACAAATTAATTACAAATAATCTGTTTCTTTCTACTTGGTGTCAATTACCAATAACGTACAAAATAAATGAACCTGATGTACAATAAATATAAATATAGGCATTACTTTTATATAGTCATCATTACAGGAAAAAACAATTAAACAATTAAAAGGGGGATTTTTCTTTTGACCACACAAAAGTATGACTACTGTTATAATCTGAAATAATTATTAACCATTCCATTCCACGCATAAATTAAAATATTTTTTTTACAGCTGTTTTTCAGTGACATAATTAATCCTTATAATACAATAACCATATACATATTATTAAAAAGACCATAAAACAAAGGTGCATGCAAAGCTTGATCACTCAATGCCAACAACAGAGTACCTGAATATTGGCACAAGTACTTTTTAAAGAATACAATTCGATTTGAAAAAAAAATTTACAAAATATTTTCATTCAAAACTAAGAATTAAACTTTAGTAAAATGTTAAGGAATAATTCAAGAAGAGAAGAAAAAAATTTTTTTTTAGGAAAAATAATTAAAATGTGCATTTTTATTATTAATTTTATAAACAAATTATGAGAGAATAAAGAAAAAAGTAGAAGTTATGAAGCTAAAAAAAAAATCAGAATTTTATGTAGGAGAAAAATCTGTTTTGATATTCTATATGAAAAATCTATATATTCACAATAATGATGCTACCACAAAAGGATTAATAAATAATACCATATAACAATCAAGATAAAGATTCTTGTGTGGCAAACAAGCTATAAACATGTACTTAATTGATACGGATTAACAAAATATCTCATTATAATTTTTTTTTTTTATAAAATTAATATAAATTACATTAAAAATGAGTAAATAAGAAAGTACAACAAATTTAAAATAGAATTAAAAACATCTTGAGGTTTGATAAAAAAAAGAGATGTAATTTTTTTTTATTTCTTAGACTGTATAAATCAAATTGTTACAATTTTATTACTTTTTTGTTGTATTGTTACATTTGTTCCTAACATATATCTACATTGGTAGCCCATGTTGGATGAATAATTTATTGTTGGCTGTTGAAAAGGTTACACGTGTTTTAATGTGGTCAGCATTTTTAACTTGTGGAAAAAATTGCGAGCAAAAAATTGGCATAAATTGAATTAGAAATAAAGTGCAGCACCACATTCAAAATGTTCAATGTTGCGTTTGGCAATTTTTCTATGAATAAAACAAGTGTTTACAAGTGGTACAAATGTTTCCAAGAGAACGAGATGTTGACAATGACAAGTGCACAGGATGTCCCAGCATATCAAAAACCAGTAATAACTCAAAAAAGTGAAAGAAATGACACTAGGTTGTACGGTCAACAAGGAATACTATCTGGAAGTTCTAGGCTGTTTGCATGAAGAAAAATGCAAAGAATTTGAAGAAAATGCCTGGGTTTGTGGCAAAACAATTCACGGCAACTGCACTATGATTAAACAGTATATACACAACTAGAATAAATAATTTAATTCCTATTTATAAATTGGATCAAAAGTGATTTACATAAAGACACAATACCAAGAGGTGAAAAAAAAATCAGTGTAGTGTGAGCACCTGCACACTCTTCACTTATTTTTTGGCCATAAACAAGACTATTATGATGCCTCGGCAGCATATTTGCCAGACATGGTTCCTGTGACATCTTCCTATTCCTCAATCTGAAAAGAACCATGAGAGACGATGTTTTGCCAACATTGAAGAGATAAATACAGAATTGCTGAAGGAGCTAAATGCCATATTAGGAATTACATTCCAGAGGTGATTTGAAGAATGGAAAAAGCACTAGTATAAATGTATTACATCTAAAAAGGAGTACTTTGAAAGTGACAAAATAGATTTTTTGAGAAAAACTAGAATTCTGCGTATTTTTTTTTATCAAACCTCATATACTAAATTTACATAAAAGACACGAATAATAAAACTGATAAGAGCTCAACATAAACAATCGGATTAAAGAATGAACAGAAAATTACAAACAAAATCTGAAAAAATTTCATCAATTTAATGAAACACAAAGATAATTTGACAATGAAGTTTTACATTATTTGTAAGCTTCACAATATACTCCAAACCATTCTTAGGATAAATAGGAGTTCCTACAACTCAACATTTTAATGAATACTCCATGTAGTAAAAACCCTCAACACTAGGGCCACTGATTAAGCAAATCAATTACCTGAACCAGCAGGAACACTTTATTGCCAATTTACCAGCTCACGTTTAGCGATTCAATAAATACATTTAACATTTATATAAGTTATTAAAATACAATTTAAATTGCTTTCAAACTGTATTTTAATTACCTTTATGAAATAAAAAGGCCAGTAACACTTACTTTGCACAAGAACAGTTTAATTTCTTTGTGGGATCTTGAAAATCCCATTGGCCAAGGACAGATGAAGATGTATTCGGTTCAGAATTTGTTTGCTGCCCTTGTTGAGATGATTGCTGTGGCTGCTGTTGATTTTGTTGCTGAGATTGTTGGGACTGCGACTGCTGTTGTGACGTTTGCTGCTGCGAAGATGAAGACACTGATGACTGTTGTGATTGTTGTTGAGACTGTTGTTGGTTGTCCTGTTGAGACTGCTGTTGTTGTTCAGATATTCCAACTGTTGAATCTTGCCAAACACGTTCTGGTAGAACACTAGCTGGGGTTGGCATATGTGCCATACAGTCAGGGTGATGCTGATGCTGTGCCACAACTGATACTGTTATGTTGCCTACAAAAAAAAAAACTACACAATTATAAACAAAAATAATACAACAAAACAAACGACTAAACAAAAAGCTACACAATTATAAACAAAAATATTAAGAGTAAATTAAATTATATTTTATATATATATATATATATATATATATATCATAGCTTAATTTTTAAGCATGCAATAAACATATTACTTCACAGTTTTCAATAACTTATTTTTTTATAACTACACATCAGATAAAATACAAGTAAAAAAAAAGACCTGGCTTATAAAAAAAAATATTTAATTTTACTTATACAAAGAATCCAATCTTTTAATAATCCATTCAGTCACTAAATTTTAGGTAATATCTTTACCATGTACAGACTTGTTTTACAACACTGTTTAACTCCACCCCTTAAATAAATAATTAACTGATTGCACCCTGCTACCACACTATAATAGTTTTATTAATTAATTAAACAATAGTTTCACTTAATGTTTTCTATTTTTTTATGACTTCTGTCAGAATCTTTCATATATAAAGTCTGCTGTATCTGCTTCTTCAGAACAGATATCTTAGTTTAAACTTTAAAAACAACGAATGTAGACAGTTTTTAAACTGGAATATTAACTATCCATCACTGAAATAAAAAATATAATAAAAAGATAAAGCAGGAACTGAAAAAAATTGTGTAATTATTTTTACCACATTCTACATATAAAAATGCAACTTCTTGACATTATACTAGACAGAAATTGTTTTACTGTTATCTGGTCTTATGACTTATCAATATTACCAATATAGCAAATATTAAATACATATATAATAATAATTAATTAAAAATATAAATGCTCTAAAAGTAGATTACTATTTATTATAAGGCAATTATCTTATTTTAACATCATAAAAAACAGAAGTAAAAGCTCAAATTCATGTTTTCAACAATCCCAGCATTTAAATAAAGGCTCAAAAACTTTCTTCTCCCCATGATAAGTCCTCTCACTTTAGGAATATATTCAGTTGTAAGTGCACTTAGTAAAAAAAGTGATTATCATACACAAGCGTTGTCAGGTTAACAGGCTAAAATGAATTTATAAAATCCTTACGTTATAATCAAAACATAAATACATAGTGTAAATTAACAAATAACATGAAAAAAATCAATGCACAATGCAGATTAAAAATAAATTTCATTTCAACACAGTATATGATGGCCAGAAGAGTGAGTTTACTTTCTCATCATTTTTATTGCTCATTTTCAAATTGAAGAGGAAATTTTTCCTTTGAATACAATAAAATCTGAAATTCTATTTTTATAGTAATTTTCTGAAAAATCTTTATCTAAAAGTAGTGAAACTGAAGATTATAGTTCACTTAACAATAAAAAAATGAAGAGAAAATAGTTTTGAAATTTATATGATGAAATACATTTATTATATCAATTATAATAAAATTTAAAATGATGAAAGAATATTATAAAGAATCTGACCAGTGATACAACGAGAAGCTAATAAATAGTGTCTTAGTATACTAATGACATATATGCTTTGCCAGTGTTGTGCGTTAGTTTACTAATATTGTCCATAACCTTTGACACCAACAGAGGGAAGGCTAACTCAAACATTATCACCTTTACGACTTACTTATGAACTGATAAAAATAATAACATTAATAAAAATTATAACAAATAACCCAAAATAGTTCTTCAAACAACAAAACATAAAAATTAGTAGAAATCCAACCTCATACTAATATACCCTTTCTTAAATTATAAAAACAATGTTGAAAGAACTGAAATGAAAAATGCCTAGATTACTGGAGAAAAAATTAACAGATGACCCTCTACATAAAGTTTTTTAATTATAAAAGTTATAACTATTTCTAAGCTGAGAACACTTCATTTGAATAAGCTAACAAAAAATTGTCAAATTTATCAGTGTTCTCAGCTTAGAAATAGTTATAACTTATATCATTATGCACGAGTCACAAGTTATTTCTGAAAATGGCATGACCTACTCATTTTTAAAAAATAATAAATTCTCATGCCAGACTTATTATGGAAATTGAAGAATTAACTAGTTTCATGTTATCCTCACAGAGTTGAATACAGTGTTGTACATCTCAATTTAATAAAAGGTTTTAAATTAAAATTTATATACGGGAAGTACTTTTTAATTCTTTAAGATTTGAAAACTGTGTTCTCCCTGTAGTTAATACATAATTTATTGAGATTAACAAAAAATGTATAAAACACTAATTTTTAGCGTTTATGTTTTTTTTTTAAACTAAACCATAAAACGCTAAAAATACCCCAGAAAAGGGTTGAAAAATGGCTCAATCTTGACAATGTCTTACATCTATAGAAAATAACATTAAAAATTTTAAGGTAAAAGTTTGAACAAAGATTAAAAATTACCTTTTTTCAAAAAAATGTTCATACTTTCTTAATTACACTATTTTTTTTATATTTAAAAAAATATTAGGTGTAAATTTTTCATCAAAGTCTAATCACCTACTGAAATTAATAATCCCCTGATATCTTCCTTATCTCTGATTTAAAAAATCAATCAGAATCAATTTCCCTAATGCACAAGTTACCAAAACCAAAATCCAACGACAGTAAATTATTCCTAAAATCATGAAAATTACATCATTCCTTAGTTGTACAGTAAAAAATATACTCTAATACACACAGTCACATACATTAATTCATAACTCTGATTTTAATAATCTTGTACTTGCAGAGTACATATTTTTTTTATAAACAGCAATACTTTCTAATTTTTTGAACAACAGTAATAAAAAAAAAGAAAAGAACAATCTCTTCAAAATCTGAAAAAAAATTTAAATCAAAAACAATTTACTTTTTTCTAATTATTTATATTAACAATCCAACTCATGATTTTATCTACAGACTATCTCAACCCACATCTTACTTGAATTTAGCTAATGACTTTAATATCAGCTTCTATAAACCAGGCAAAATAAGACTGTAAATAAAAAAAAAAAAAAAAACAAATAAAAGAAACAGTACCATTTATTAATTTCTGATTCAGACCTGTGGTAGGCATAGAACCAGATTTCATTCCAGATGGTGGTGTACTCTGCATCAATGATGCTGTGGTCTCATCTAAATCTGTTACAAGAACGTAACAAGAAGGATATCTCATCTTCACTCCCCCTAAAAATAAAAAAAATAAGCATATACAATTTATTATATAAAAGTTAATAGTTCAATATACAAATACACACACCAAATAACAAATCTTACTTTCCTTTCTTCTAGAACTTCATTTAATTGAATCTACTTTTGAGGTAAGATTAGCAATTCATTTTCATAATCTACAAAATATTCAATAAGTCGCAATCATAAACATCCAGCAGTTTATTTTACTTAAGAGGCTTACTGTCATGAATTTTGATGCTTGAGCTAGAATATACATCAGAATGACCATCCAACTTATCCATATATACTTATCTACTAACTTTTGCTACCATTATGCATAATTTTGTTGCAATATGATGCAATTTTTATAGTATTCCAGAAGTATCAAGGTACTTAAAGCAATTTTCTTGACTTGGGGGTAAGTTTCTTACTCGTGTTTTGAGTTATTTTAAGTTTGTTACATCCATGATCACCAGGTCAGTAGAATTTTTGTTTATTAGAATCTGATAACTGAACAACAGCTAGGGAGAGCATCAAGGAGGCGTAACAAATTAGAACATATCTGGTTATAAACTAACCTCAAACTACTACTAATCTTCCAGTAATAACCATATCTTAATACCACTAGAAAACTTCAGCAACAAGTTTTGTCTTATAATCAAGTATAAACTACTTAAACGACAATGAAACTGGGATTGCATGAAAGATTGTAATAAATTACAAAAGGAAATGCTAGTAAGGTAATTAAAAGAGATTATAAGCAAATATATGTAACCACAACCTAAAACTATCTGATACTAGATTGTCTTAAGTAACTATGGATAAGAGCAGATCACAATTAAACACTTTAATTGTAATTACTATATTTATATAAATTTTAACTAAATAATCAGATGTGTACATCTTTCTAGATAATCAAATTACAACTAGTCATTGATATATTTTAATAAAAGAATCTAATTTCTTCTGAGAACAAACAGATACAAAAATGAATGTAAAACAGTTAAAAAACCTAGCATAAAATTTCTAACCTCATTCCATTTTTTTTTTTAAATTTTACAAAAATTATTTAGTTTATAATGTTATCTGTAAAATCTATGACATAACTTTCTTCTCAATAATGATAAAGTACTTCTATAAAATTCAGTATTTATAACGAGAAACTCCTTTTATAAATTGAAAGTCATATTTAATGAATTATATATTTCAAATGGTCCATAGCAAAATAAATTTAAAAATTATAACTAAAAAAATTAAATGTTACAGCAACATAAATAAATAAATTATGAAAAATTCAGAGCAAGCAATGAAAAAAGTAAACATTACATATATTAAATAAGAAAATCAAAAAGATTATTCATTTATTTAAAGCAGATAAATCTTGATAACAAACAATTTGTCTACTATTCAAAATTTTCTTTAGGAATTTATCTCAATGTTGATAACGATATAAACACACCCACAAACATTTTAAATCTATTAAACGAATTAATCCTCACTTTTATTATTTTATTATTATTCCTTTAATATTTTATAATATGGTTATTTGGTATGTAAGCTTTTTTACATTTATTTTTATTATAAACATTAGTAATTTTTTCTATTATTTTATTTGTACACTAGTATTAAAAAAAAAAGTCTCTGTACAGACTTTGTAGGTTCTGTGTAATTTTCTTGTTGCAATTCTGTAAAACTATCATGATACTTAATTCCCTATTTCTAGATATCTTTTCTATAACTCAAACATCAAAACCATTAAATACTACTATTTGTTTAAGTATATCTAATTATATTTCCTTCTCAAGTTTCTAATCACCGTTCCTTATATGTAAAGCTCTAAAAAATCAGGTTTTTTATATGTACTAATTTTTTGTGACCATGTGAGATTAGAATTTACATGTATTATAATGCCATTAATTGTGGGTTTTCTTAAACAGATGTTTCAATAACATTTTCATTTATTTCAATCTCAATATCTAATAAATGTATTTTTCTGTTCTTTTCCACTTCGCGTGTAAATTTTAAATTATAATAATAATTATTAAATTTATTCAAAATTATCAAATGATCATTATTTTTAACTGATTATACATAACCAAAAATCATCAATATGAAATTTTACAATAAAATCATCATACGTTTAAATAAACCAAAATATATTTTAAAAATTCAATACTTTTTGCTCCCCAGCTCCAAATCACCTTACAAGAAAATTTTTTGATTTTTCTACATACTATGTTAAATGAAATAGACTAAAAAAATTCCACTGAATAATGTTCAAACAATAAGATACCTAAGATTTCTTTTTGGGGATGGCTGGTGAATTTTGATGAAATTTAATATAATTAAAAGTTTAAATAAACAAACATTTTTTATTAAATTTCAAAAATTGATATTTTTAAACTCTGATCAACTTCACCACCCCAAAGTATTTTTTTTTGGGTCAACTGTGCTAAGAAGACAGGAAAAACTGATTAAAAATATACAACAAATAAAATCATACCAGTTTTCAATTTTTGAAGAAGAGGACATTTTGGGGCAGCATTTTTTTATTTTAATTGTGAAATAAGCATGAGCGCATGTACTCAGCTTAATATACAATGGGGTTAGGTTAGTAAAATTTTGAGAAAATGATCCCAAAAAACTTATCTATACCATCCTCTGGAGACACAGACCCCAAAAATGTAACTAAAAACTGCCCCATACATATGAGTATCTGAGCCAAATTTCATTAAAATCTGTTTTGATTTCAGCCAAACATTTTTTTCTGGTATACCAAACCATTAATCTGCAAATTACTGACCAACAATAACTTCAACAGCTGGAGGAAGATCATTCTGAGGAGAAGTATCAATTGGATAAAAATGACGCCAATCCTCAAGAAGACGATTGGTAGCAGGATCCACACCTTTAAAACTTTGGCCAGTTAATGTACCCGCCAAACCATAAGGAGCAAGGATTACTAAAAACAGAGAAAAATTACTTATAATAAAAAACAATAAAAATACCAATTTTACTCATTGACATAAAATAGAGAAGTGATATCTAGAAGTACCACCCACCAAATTTTTGTTCTGAATGTTTTTCTGCTAAGTAATACAACATTAGGTGAAATGAATGTACTTAAGATTTTATTGACCAACCTCTTTTTTATTAATTTTCATTGGAATAATAAACTAAGTTATTGTTTTTTACTTTGAAACAACTGATCAATTAAAAATAATCAAGTTTCAATTATTTTGAAAAATGTTCAATATTGTAATAATTATAAAAATTTTTTTTGGCTTTATGACTAAATTCACCATAGAAGCTTGTACTTAGGAATAAAGAAGTGAAATTTATAGGGTAAGCAAAATGCCATGGCTGACTGGGATTTGAACCTCAACCCCCAGATGAAAGCAGATGCTACCACTCTGACACAGAGATCAGCATTTATGATTTTAAAAATACTCAAGTTTCCTAACTTGCTTAAACCATTCAGACATAATTTTCCAGAAAAAAATGCCTTTGAGACAATATTTTTTTTCTTAAATATCACATACCAATAAACAATATTTTTATAGTTTAAAATACTCCTCGTCTAATAAACCTACAACTGATGACAGTTTTATTAATTATATGACTTTTTGCCGGCTCCCGTGGCGCGATTGGTAGCTGGGAGAAGTGTCTCCTTTCATCCAGAAGTCCTGAGTCCGAATCCCGCTCAGGATGGCATTTTTTCACACTTGCTAAAATTCACTGATCTCATCCTCTGAAGATATACCTTAATGGTGGTTCCAGAGGTTAAACAAAAAAAAAAAAAAAAGAAAAAAAATGATATGACTTTATGTTCCTTGAATAGGTATGGAAAATTGTTGAAGTAATTTATTTATAAAAAACAGTTTTTTAAAAAAAGAAAAAAGCCAAATTGTATGATAGAAAAAATAAGCAGGTTCACAGTTTATTTATACAATAAAAAGATATTTAAAAAAAAAAATATTTAGTTCAATTATCAACAAAACACATAAAAATTAGTACAAAAAGAATAAAGCAGTTTTTATTCTTTTAACTGCATTTGTAGTTAATTTAATAAAGTAAGAGATAACTGAGAATAGGAAATTTCTTATATCCTGACAAAATGTTCAACATGAGACAAACAGTACCAATTTTAAATTAAGTACACTTTCAAATCTATATTGAAAACTGTACCAATGTTTCTAGCTATCAATATAAAGGAAAGATTTCTTAAAGATACTGAATAGTTTATTGAAAATTTTTAAAAGAATTTGAACCATATCTTGACACTACAAAGGACATTTTTATTAAAGCATTTAGAGTGTCATAATACAATGCATAATACATTTTATACCTTTGTTATTTTATATTCTTTGTAATTATTAATAACTTTCAAGAAATCATCTTCTGGATCAATCAAATAAATAAATCTTTGTAAGCATGATGTTTTTAAAGTAATAAAATGAGAGGAAAAATGAAATCCATTAATTATTAAAAACATTTTTGATTACAAGGTTTAAGATTATTTTAGTAAAAACAAACAAAAATGAATGCTAAAACTACAAGAATAATGTAAGGAAGAAAATTAATTAACTGTAAAATGTAAATAATTAAATTCAATAATATATAATAGGCTACTATAAAACACAAGTTCATACATCTGAAGGAATAAAGGATGCTACACTAATGCTATTTAAAAAAAAAAATCAAGTCATTGAAATCACAAGTATAAAAAAAAGTCTCAAAAGTATAACAAATTTTTAACAGAATGGATTAGTACCAAATGCAACGAGAACATTTGCCTCTTAATCACACTACAACTTCTACTACTCCAAAGTCAAATGCATTACTAATACTTCAGATATTCAACGGAATAACAAGATGAAAATGGACTATGCTCAAGATAGAAGACTGCAAAGAAGTAAAAAATTTCAAAATTTTCCAGGCTTTAGTACCATACCACTAGTCATCCTCCTTAAAAAATTTCAGGGATTAGCATCTTGAAAACAAATGCCTGCAGATTAGGCAACAAGTAAAATAACTTTATTTCCATTTGAATGGTAACTGCACATCAGATTTTAGTTTATCATCTTAGCAATCTATGTAAATGATAATTTAACCATAAACTTTATAAAAGAATCACTTTTTTATAACACACATTGGCTTGTACATATAGACATATGTGTACTAAAGTTTATTACTAAAATAAACTTAAGGTTACATTTCTGTAAATCAAATGTAAACATAATTAATTATTTTTAGGACCCTATAATTATTGATAATTATACAATATATTAAAGAATAATACAGCAATAGTCTCAAAATAAACTGTACTACCATGTAACAAACTGAAAGTTGTTTATATTACTGACAAATCCCCTCTACCTCTTTTTTAACCATAGCCTTCATAAACAGTTTATTTATACAAAATACCAAAAACGAGGTCATGAAGAAACAATAACCTGCCTACGTAAGCTGATAAACAGATAAGTAATAAAAAAATCAGTAATATAATTTTGATTACTAACTGATAAGTCACTTCACTTCAATGTAATTAGTTTATAAGATAATCGTTCCAGAAATATAAATTATTTCATTTATAATTCCACATGCATCACAATCTAGTAATACTGAACCTTTGTATGAAACAACTACATTTTAATAGGTTAATGCATACATTTTAAAATTCTATGATGAGAGTAAATTATAATGCTTACAACACCATTACTATAATAAACCTCATACATTTCTTATAAATGTGTATATAATTTTTAAAATACATGAAATCTCAATTTTTATTAAACATGTAATTGATGGAAAGATTATTTCAATTTACTCTAACAGTTTAAGAGCACAATTGATAAATATTATTTTAAATCAATAAATGTTACATGTCCATTGAAATTTTGCTTATAAATTGTACATAAGAGTAAATATATACATATAGTAAATACATTATTATATTTACTTACAATAACTTGTAAAAAATAGGAAAACTTATGTAAAAAAAATTGTTTAATCTTTATAAACACATGATATTGAAAGTGATGATAAAAATGATATTAACATCTAATAAAAATATACTTTATAGAAAATAATAATTCAAGAACTAAAAAAGAAAACACAATACCGATATATATATCATCTACATATAACTAGAAAACAACTCTGCAAACTAAAATTCAAAATTCATCAAACAAATATAGCACTTCAAAGAAGTTTGTTTTTAGAATATCAAAAACTATATTGAACGATGTATTAAAAGCAAAGGGTATTCTTGTACTTTACTAAATTTGAGTAAAATGCTCAAAAAATTTTGAATTATTTGGCAAAAAGGGAACATTTTTTTTTTTTTTTTTTATTAAGGATAGATACACTAATCCTCACCTTGAACACCAGTTCCTGTATGCATACATGCTTGTGCCTGCTGCAAGTGAGGTCGCAACAGACATCTCACCGGAGGATGTTGCCTTACATCAACACTTGCACAAACAGTACTTTCACCATGAACAAAAAAAGCAAATGAAAATGACAAGTGGCCGCTGGAAAAAAAACAACACAAAAAGTTAATAATTAATTAATGAAACAATAGGGAATTACGTAATAATGAAAATAATTATTGATATTATGCAACCAGATAACTAAACTCATATGACTTTTTCATGCGTAATTGGTTTTATACATTATCTCTAATTTATTTTTCTAGCTTGTATCTAGACACTACAAGTGTAAAAAAAAAAGAAAAGAAAGTAACAGCTCATCTGTACAATTGTATTAATTGTATATTATGGTTAATTTCATTGTAACTGTTAAGTGGTGTTCAATAATTATCACCAAAAATTATATTGAAGTATAGTAATATGTAAAACCTAATACTATTTATTTCATTGTGATGAGCAATAGAATCTCAGTTCATTATTCAGAAACTCCTGGATTCAAAACTGGTCTGGCAAAACATTTTTCATTAGCTAAAAACTTCTATATTGTAATTATGCATGCTTCAAAAACAAAATTTACTCAAAACTTATAAATTGTTTAAAAATCTTCAATAATGTTGATTAATTTTTTTTGAAGGAAAAAGATTCTTAGCTTCAAAAAACTTGAGTGATGTTAAAAAATAAAAATATGAATAAAATGGTAAAAAAAATCCTTGTTGAAAAATACAATTAAGTTGGATAAAAGTGAAACTTTAACAGGATTGGAAAAATTTTAAGAATTAAGAATGACGAAGTTTTATTTTTACTTTAATGTTAGTGATAATAGTTACAATTTTTTTTAAATTATATTTTTATTGTTTATTGCTTTTGAAATACCTTAGTGGTCCCAATTTTTAATTTCTACAGAATGCACTTTTATTTTTAAACAACCCCAAAAAAAGAAATCCATGGGGGTAAGATCTGGAGACTGTGGGGGCCAGGCAATCCACCCTTTTCATCTGACCCATTGTCAAGGAAATGTTTTGTTAAAAAAATCCTACAAGATTACAGCAAAATAGAATTCTCTGATATTAAGGATGCTGCACACCCTTCTAATATATCCAGAAAGATGTTTCCCATTATTGCTTTTTCAGCAAAAAAGAAGGGGCCAATAACGCTGTCTCATCCAATAGTGCACCACACATTCATTTTATCACTGTCACACTGATGTTCAATAACGGCATGTGGAGGTTCAGTACCATACATACAAACATTATGCCGACGTACTCATCCATAAACGTGAAAGATTACTTCATCAATTAAAATGAAGTTGTTTAAAAAATCATCATCCAGCTTCTATCCTATTCAGAATGTCTGTAACAAATCCTTTCACTTTGTCCTGCAGATAAAATTGTAACGCCTGTTGTATGCAATAAAACATAAGGATCTTTTTAACACATTGTGAGCAGTTATTTTAGGAGTGCCCAACTATTTAGAACACTTCTATACAGATTTCTTTGGGTGACACAAGAAACTTATTTGCACTGTTTCAATTGTTTCATCAGACACTGATGGCCATTTTCCATAGGCTGCTTGTTTCTTTGAGCTGTTTGTCCCATCACTGAATGTTATTTTCATGTGTGGGAGGGGGGGTTGTTCATTGAATACATGATTGTATTCATGGCGAATATGTATAACTGACTCAAAAGACAACAAGCCACAACACATACTGAACCTTCCTCTACACAGCAAAGCGCACATGCTGCTTGCATGTACTGGAAACAAAACGTGCATGCACTAGCTTTCACAAACATAAACTTGGAGTGTTTCTCTTTTATGTAACGTACAGTTCATTTCTCTACAATGCTTTGTTCTGAAGCTATAATCATTTAAAATCCACCATTATTTTACGGAAACAAAGTATATAATAATAAATATGTAACTAATTTATTTCATAAAGATATTATTAATTTTAAATACCTTCAGCTAATGTCAGTTGCATGAAAAATGCCACTGCTTTGAAGAATTGTTTGCAGCTTAATAATTTTTAGAAAACCACCAACAAAATGTATGTGATTTTTATTTTTTTAAATCTATTTTTTATTAATTTTTTTCTGATAATGATAAATCTTTTATTTGTTTTCATTTACATTACATCATTCAAACATTGATAAAAATTGTCCTGTTTAAAATCATATCACTTTTTCAATCCAGTTTGTGAGTTTTCTTTCTAATTAAAATTGAATTTCTAAAATTTTTGTTTAATTTTAATAGAAATTATTTACATCAATTTTCTCAGAATCAAATTCTCCATTAACTAGAATTTTTTATTTGTTTAATAGTAGATTAACAAAATTACTTTATTCCAAACCAAAAAACATGTATTTTCTGACAAAACATTTTCGTGTTCTACCCTGTTTTTCTTAAAACCTTAACATAGAGGTCAGGGACCACTTTTATTTTACAGAGGGAGCAGAAAGCAGGGCTAAATGTTTCATGAGCAGAAACTTCCAAATGAACCATTTTTTGACCAATGTTTATATTAACTTTTTTCTTATTTCTGGCTATAGAATCATCTTCTGAGATATTTTCATGCAATCTGGAATCATTTTGTACATAAATTGCTCAAACAGAAAGAGAATAATCCTGTAGGACTACTTTTAGAAACAAATATATAAAAAAGGTTAAAAAAAATTACTATTACACAGCAAGAAAACTATGCATATTCCAAGTTAAGAAAAGTGAAATAATAGTTATTTGATGAGGTCTATTTTTAATAATGGAGATTTATTGACTAAAACTCTGATCATAATTTTTTTTATATGTTTTTTCTTCTTACAAGAGCAAACTGAGAAAGGGAGAGGAGTTGAAAACCCGTAAAAAAATTGCACATGCTGGCAAATTTACAGACTTCTAGGTGTACAGGTGTAATTATAAGAGAAAACTGTGTAGGTTGAACATTCAAAGAGAGAGCTTTCACAAAGTTTGAGTATATCACTTTTGCAATATAGGTAATGTATAGATAATATAAATCTTTAACATTCAGATTTGGATTATTTTCTGTCTTCTAACAAGACATGTTGCCATAGGTGAATTATTTTCTAGTTAAACCTAGGAAGTATAAAGAGTATTACTTCAACACTAATTTTTAATTATTTCCTAAGCATTATTTGTATTTACAAATAACTTTTAATAGGATAGGCCTTTAATAGGATAAAAGAATGCAAAATTCATTTTTAAAAATTATCTATGTTAATATAAACATTGTTATTTATCCTTTAATTCAATTTTTTTTTTTAACTAACAATACAGTTTTTAAATATATATTATGCATTACTATGTGCCTGGGTCTTTTCCTGAATAATTTCACGCAAATTATTCCTGTTGTTTATTATTATTCCATGGTATTTAAATTTCTCTGTAACATATAAAAATAAGGGATGCCTGCATACAAACACACTAAAAACCACTTGTACATATATTAAAAACACACGTATTTCAAAAATTACCTCTTTTCCATCATTTCTGATCCATCATAAGGTTGAACAAACCATTTTCCAAGGCGCACAAAATCCCTTGAAAGTAAACATCTGGAAAAATAGAAAAGGCAAATTAAAACAGAAAAAGTAATACTTTTCTATGGAGAGATCTATTTCCCCTAGAACTTTCAAAACTATTAATTGTATAACTATTTCAGAAATGCCAACATTTTGAAAACCCACAATCTTAAAAGTTCAACAGATTTGGTTTTCATCTTACATCATTCACAATTTCATAATCTTACTATCGACCGATAATTATTTACACTACTCTACATATAAACTTTGTTCCCTAGACATGTTTACTTCTCCATCTATTAAAAAAAAAATTCTGCAAAACTGAAATACCAAAGCCTCAACTTTTTTTCTCTCGAGTTTTTGCTATTGTCCATGTCTCAATGTAATTCATCATAAATGGTATACAGTAAAGCATAATGCATAATCTGTACAGCTCTCCTTCCCGTTATAACAAGTAAAAACAACTGCAACATTCAAAATATACTTAATAAAAACAGCATGAATTTATTATCAGGAGGAAAATTATGTTTGAAAATTAAGCAAAACTAAAACAAAAGTAATAATAAAATATGACAGAAAGGATAGAATAATAATGAATATAAATATAAATATATATATATATATATTTTTTTTTTAATTCATTATTATATATATATATATAATAATGAATTAAAAATCGTGATAATCAATACTCCAGAAATTGAAAATTATATTTTTTGGTAGAGAAATCACAAAGATGAATGAGATAAGGCAGTTATCAAAAACTAGTAGACTGCATAAACAAGGAGAGCTTTCACGCAAAAAAAAATATCTGCTGTATTAAATAAATATCTAAGAAAGAATTTCTTGATAGCTGGTTGATTGGAATGTAACACTTTATGATAGTGAAACAAAGAAATATTATATTAAAAAACCGAATAGAGGCCTTGGGAATCGAGTATTATTAGTAGAAAGGATTTTATGTAAAGTAGAATGCAATTAGTAAAATTTGAAGAGTTATGAAAAATAGGTGAGGAAAGAAATTTGTGAAAGAATCTAGTAAACATGTAAAGAAGATTGACTCTGGCCATACATAATGACATCTGAATTATTAATCAGGTAATGGAAGGATATAACGAAGACGAAAACTACTGAAGAAGGTAGAAGTTTGAATGTATAAAATAAATGAGAAAGAAAGATCTAGTAAATAGGTTAAGGTGAAGAGATTGGCAAGGAATAGAAAGGGATGTAGAGTAACCTCAAAGTGTAACATAATTTCTAAACACAGTCTAAGCTAATAGCACATGTGTAAGCTACAAATTAAATTGTTGATCTATTTACTGGACCAACAGAATTTTACAGCTAAATATATATCTTTAAAAATGTACTCTTAAGATAACATATTTACATTATGATTGACATAGAAATTGTTAATACATAACGAAAACAAGTAATGATAGACAAGTATTATTACAAATCTAAAATTTATACACTATCTAGTATTATAAAAAACCATTTCAGAAAATAAAATTAGCAAACTAAGACTAGTAAATAATACAAAAATATGATTATAAAAGAGGAAATAATACATAATATCAAAATAATGATTTAAATTAAATTACCTTTCAATAAGGTTATGCAGCGCCTTGAAAAGTAGTGATCTGCATTCATAAGACAGACCATTCTCCCATGAACCCTGATCACCTTCTGAAACAATCATGATAATAAAAATAAAACAGATATACTCTATTAAAAAAACTAATTATAAATTTTTATACTTATTACTATAGTTGAAACAGACTTGTTTGAATCATTCAACTGCAGTGTTCATGTTATAACAGGCGCTTGATATAATTTTCAGTCGTCAGAAAATTCTTGTTGCAACATTTAGCTTTGCCGTTACAGCCTGATCAATCTGACATTAGTCAATGACCTGTTCACATCTTTACAGTGTCTCAAATTTCAATCAGTGTTTGGAAGTGTTTTTTTTAAATAAATAAGTTTTTCTTAATAATATTATACTTGCAAATTTTAAAATCAGTTAAATTTTTACATTATTTTCAAGTAATTTCACAAAAACAATGGAAGAACAATGTTCCATAGGAATTAATGTGAATGAAGAGTTTCATAAAACAGTGTATGATACAGTGCGAAACAACTCACATTAAGATTTATGAATTTAATGATGAAAACCAACAACTTATTTTTTTACATGTTTATCAGATATCATTAGTATTTGTAAATTTCATGAAAAAAAGTTTTTGTCAAAATTCCATCACCTTAAAATAAATAACATATGAGCAAGCTCTTACAAAAACACATTTTTCCAAATTTAAATTTAGTTCCTGGAATGTCTCTTTGTGTTAGTTGTTTCAAAAGTTTTTTTTTTTCTCGGCAGAACAAATATGACTATGAAGACCGAGAGCAATACATTGCTCCAAATCACAATAGTGAACAGTTGGATGCTGTTTGTAGCATTTTGGGAGTATCACGTCCATCAGAATTGTAAAAATAAGGCACAGTTCAAAGGTCATCAGCATTAAAATTTAAAATAAATAATGTATCTGAAAAATTAAAAAAAAAATCTTGAATTGTGTTTTAACTCAAAAGTTTCTGAAAATGAAAATCCAGCTCTATCTTCCTCACATGAATATAATGATCTTATTTTAAAAATAAAAGAACAACATGTTCTTGCATCTAAAGAAGATTAAGATTATCAGTTTACTTCCCCAATCTTGCACCAGATCTAAAATAATATCGGTGTTCAATGTGTCTAAAGCATTTGATTAGACTTACTAGAGAATTAATGAGCAAGGCATTCTACCGGAGTTAGGTAAGACACAAAACAGGAATTAGTAACAACACAAAAAAGCTGTTATTTTATGAAGATGACAATAATAGCAGGCTGTGTTCTGGTAAAAAGGATTGTGTTAGAATACATGACAAAGTGCATAAGCTAGAGCGCCTTGTTCTGATAAACTTAATGAATTGTATGTCTCATTTAAAGATTAAAACCCTGAGGAAAAAATTGGAAGATCAAAGTTCTGCAAACTGTCTAAAATGGTGCATCTTGACTGATTCATCTGGGACTCATACAGTATGTGTCTTCCCCCACCACCAGAACATCAAACTCATGATTGACGGTCCCAAACTTAATATTGATTATAAGGACTTAGTAGATATCTTTGTTTGTGACAAGGATAACTACAGCTTTATGATCGGTGTGTGCACCGTATATCAAGGTAAGCAGACAGTGTTTTGACATGCTCAACCTTTCTGAAGAGTGTGATGTGTTGCACAAATTTTATGCAGACTTTAAAACAGTGGTTTAGGTCTAGATTGAGTATAACAGGTTTTTACTAGTTATATCAGGGGGGAAAAAAAAGTTTTTTAGTGAATGAATCGACTTAGCTTGCTCTCTACATTCTGACTCCTGTAATCTGATGTGGTTTATTCTACTGCAGGTAACGTAAAAAGCTAAGTCTTATTAATTGAGACAGAATATGAAACATTTATCCATAATATATTTTAAATTAATTTAAATACTACATTCAAATTGTATGATACCTTTGTATTTAACCTTGTATTTAACCTCCGGAACCACAATTAAGTATAACTTCAGAGGGATGAGATGAATGAATTGTATGATACCTGATATTGACTAACGGTTAATATTATGCATGAGGGAATGTAAATATAAAGATGTTTTAAATGTTAGAGAAGTGAGATTTTTTAGTGTCACTGTAGAGAGAGAAATGAGATTTTGTATAAAACTTAAATATAATTCCAGTAGACAAAAGATTTTCAGTCTTTATACATTTTTTAGCATAGAATTAAGGTAGACATATTTCATTAAAAAAAAAAATTTATATTTCTGTTTTAAACAATTTGATGTTTGTTATGTTGATTATGAACAATAAATTTTAACAGATTTCAGAAATACTTTAAAATTTTATACAATTTCTTGCCAGTAATAGTGTCATTTTGAAATGCATGTCTTTCCAAAGCTAAGGTTAGTAATATAAAAACAAAAATCAAACATTATATTCAAATATATCACCATAAAAGAATAGTAACCAGTAATTTCCTATTAAACAGTATAAACTAGTAACAGCATACATACAAGGTTATAACACATTACATTACTACATATAAAATGTTAAAACACAGTAACAAGGTGTACACAATAGGGATGTAAATGTACTAGTAACACTGTTTTGGTTATGGAGATGGGTGCCTGATTATGTTATGTGTGAATGTTGATGATAATAATCCATTGTACAGTCTCCCAGTTATTACACATTTGATGACCTCTAGAGATCTGCCCTCACTAGTAAATTCAGTAAGTGTTATCTAACCATGTAGATCACATTCTACCCTTTTATGCGATACAAACATACCTTTACTTGATAATTTGTACTAATAAACGTGCATAAATGACTCCTGTAATACCAAGCGCATAAACATACACAAGATAATCTTGTCAACATTTACAATATAATATTAACTACTAAATAATGCGACAAAAGAAAACTGAATAAGCCTAACATCATAAGATTTCCACTGAGTAATCATTAAATACAGCACATTTCACTAATCCCTCAAATTTCTTTCAACAAATATACTTTCTTTAGATAAAAACCAAAATTTTATTAAATAATTTTCATGAGAATAATAAATTGATGAAAAAGTACATATAATCTATTCAGACACATCTCTGTATAAAAAATATTCTCATTACAGTGTTCAATAAGATTTCTACCACAGATATAAATTATTTAACTTCCTTAAGTACAGAATTTCTTATTTTTCAATGAATATATTCTATTTTTATAAACTATATGATTATTTGAAAATTTCCTGAAATTAATAAAATATAATAAATATTAATGTTAAATCTGATGCCATGGAATCTGACATTAAAAAAATCTGGTAATAAATAGGATTCATTCAGTAAAACAACAATATTTATGAATAATAAATGTTACAGTCATAAACTTATTAGTACACGTATTTTAAAAGTTAAAAATTGTCAACTGTGACAAAAATATGTTTATAAATCTACTTTACAAAAATGTATGACGTTTTTGTTTTAAAATTAAAAAAAAAAAAATTGTAAAAATTATTTTGTTGGACCAATTTTTTAACCTCCAGTAATATTAAAAAGACTTTTTCTAAAACAGTCTGTTACTGAGTTTTTTAATTGTTTACTTTGGCAAATATGAGTGATTACATTATTTATCATAACACATTGACTAAACTGACAGTTTTCTATGTTTTCAATCACTATTTTTATTTCTTCAAACCACTACTTTGCAAAAACAAAACTGTGCTTTATCTCTGTCATCACCAACATTTTAAGTTTCTTTCTCTTGAATCAAATCCTGTATTAGCAAAAAAGTCAATCATTTTTGTTTGACAATTTGATTAATTCAACTTGCGGCTTGTACATAATTGTATAATACAAAATATTTGTGGCGAATGAAAAATGCCATTAAGCTTAACTGGGATTCGAACCAACAACATTCTGGTACATTATTATTTTACAACCCACAAAGATATAAGAATTTGTATAAAGTTATGTTTTTTTTTTTTTGTGTCTGTGTTTGCAATAATAAAAAATTACTCATTTGTGTGCTAGCAGAACAGAAACTGATATTCCTTTATCGTTTTCTGTACCTAAATTTTCTTCACTACCAGGCTAAATTTCTCAATATTTCACTTGGCAATTCTTAATTTCATATTTTATTTTATGCGATTCCAGAAAATTAAATTTTGTAGTAAGAAAAAATTTTCTGACAAAAAATAATTTTTCATGAAACAGAAAAGACTAATTTACTACCGAATGTCTGAACTAATGATATGACAAGTATCATGAGTTTTACATACTCGTCAAACTCTAAGAAGCACTGTATTTTTTGACAGAAAATTAAAAAAAAAAAGAGCTAATTTTAAATGGCAACAACTACTATTCTGCAATTGTAAGATTTCTTTAATTCCCTCTAAACTAACCCAAAAATGTTATGTTGTAATTTACATCTTGAAGATGGCATTCTAGTAAATCATTCCAAAACAGATGGCTTAGTATATTTTAGAAAAATCTTTTATCTTATATTTTTAAAAGTTATTTTTTAAACTTTAATCAAAATCTTTTTGGAACTTCAAACAATAGTTCCCTTCAATCTTGTAAAAGTTTTTGCATGGAGAAATTTTAGTATATGATTTGTGGGACAAAAATGAAAACAAATAAGAAAAAATCTTTTTAAAAAATGTTCAGCATTTGTCGTTACTAGAAACAGAATAGACTAATAACTACAGATAACTTGCAGACAAAAACATTATGCTGCACAAGTAGAAAAGCAATTAATTTCACTAAAGAAACCAACACAATCATTCTCTCGGAGAGACTATCACAACTGGCACTTAATTCAAAACTAATATCCCCAATTCTCTGTTAATTTCTTACAGATATACATAAACTTTTTAAATTGTAAGTTAGTCACTTACAGGACTAATTAAGATGAAAGGTTGTAATAGTACAAAGAAGAAATCTGGCAGCAAGTTCTATCAGTAGCGCATACAACTAATCTAATTAAATTATCAGGCACATAAAATTATTTTTTGTGATATAGAGAACCTAACAAGAAAGCTCTTTAAGCTACAGAATACACTATCTAGATCACTGATTCTCTAACTTTTTCACCCACCGCCCACCATTTACATTAGAATCAAAACTTTTCTAGTGCCCCTAAAATTTTACATTTACCACGTGTTAAAAATAATAATTGCAATTGCTGGTTTTAAGATGCGCTCTTGAAAACAGCAACTATAATTATTGTTTTTAAACGTGGCTTATCCTATTACAGAGTCAAAACTTACATTTTAAATGACGGCAATTAAAATGCATACTTTTTTTATTTATTTATTTTATTGTCTACTGAAAATTACACATACAATTTTATTGAACATATTGATTCTAATGCAAGTAGGAAAAGAGACCTTAAGCGCTACCTGCAAGTTCATATTACTATAACAGGATGATTAATAAAAGAACTTATTAAAAATAAACTGAATAAAAATATATGATGCATAAAAAAAATAAACATAAAAAATTTAAATTGAGAAATCAAGTTAAATAAAATAGTCTTAAAAGAAAAAATACATAGAACCTGAATGTAAAATTATTTAAATTTACATAGAAATTAAATAAAACAACACAATAAGTTCATAATCTAAAAATAAGAAAAATTAATTTCATAATGGAAAAAAAAAATACATTATAAGATAAAGTATGACAAGACAATAAGAAATATTCATAAGATAAGACAACTAAATACTATTATGAATTTATATATCGTTAGCATTCTTTCACTTAACATTCACTTTTTTTACATATGTAGATTATTTAATATTAAGTATATATTCATTTAATTTGTATGCTATTCATTATAATAATATGTTAAATTTATTGTTTTTAGTGCGGATTATTTTTGTATTTCAATTTGGTAATATAAAATACATACTGTGTTTTATCCATTCATTTATTTCTTTGATTAGATTACTGTTTATTATTTGGACATTAAAATAATTGGGGACTTTGTTAAGATAATATCTGGAGTAATACGATAATTGATGTCTACAAACAGTTAATTTTGGAAAGATATTTAATCATATTTGGAAGTATTTTTATTAAAATTGCTTCCAAAAAATTACTATTATATTTATAACAATTCAATAATTAAAAAAAGCATTCAATTGAACAGTCACTAAATTATTAAATGATTGAGACTGTAACATGATCTTGGGTTAAGCTGAGAGCGGGGGTGATACATGTTGCAGTCTGCATCTTTAAAAATTTCAATACCTCACCACAAAATGAACAAAAGCCAAAAGCTGGAACACTATATTAAAGACCTCGTAATTTGTCATTAAAGCTAAATCAAACCCTCTAATTTCCATATTTATATGTATCAATATGTTGCTTTCGAAGATATGCAGCATTAAAAAAACAAAAGTGGACTTTTCTCTTGAAAGTGGAATATTTAGGTTCAGAAAAATCATAGACATCCAAAAATAGAATTAAAGCTAAACTCTTCAGCTTTTAAATGATTTTAATGCAGTTTACGAAAAAATTTTGTTTCCCCCGATGCGCTCAATCAAAAATGAAGAAAAGCTTTCAAATTTTTAGAACTTTTCTTCTCAACAATTTTTTTTAATTTGATGATTTTTGAAATCTGGAGTATTCTGTCAAAAAATAGAGTAATCGAGATTTAATTCTTTTTTATACATTTCTCTAACCTAAGGCGTAAGAAGGTTGCAAAGTTAGAGTAGTTAGAATACATTCATTTTTTTTTCATAAAATGTAGGTTTCCTTTAATTTTTATGAACAAGTGTAGTAAGTATTTAATTCTAGTTTGAAATATCAGGAAATATAATTTTTTTAATCAGCTATCACCTTCCTAGACCGCCTGAATGCCCCCAATTTTCTGTGGCCTTCTACCGCCTCCCGCTGAAAGCCTCCAGTGCCCACAAGGGAGTGTTGTCACCAACTTTGAGAACGAATCATCTAGATGAATGGACAACCTTTTTTACCATCCACCCTTTTTCCTTATTCATGATCCATTCTATTTGATTGTTTCTGAGGTTGTAGGATGTGACCCCCATTACGATCTCTATGTTAAAAACAACAATACAGATTCCTTTTTCTGGAAGGGGAGCTACTGACTCTTTATTTCCTGCCCAATAGCTGCGCAACTCAAATGGCTTGCGCCTACCAGGTTAAAGCCAAGCCCTAATAATTCTGTAAAATGACAACTAAAAAGAAAGTTAATATCATAATCTATTTAAATTCCAAATAAAAGATAAGAAAATCTGATTTCTTAAAAATTTTACACTTTATTTTGTAATCATTTGAAAAACAACCAAAACTATTTTTTTTTTCTTTCATAAAAGTGTAATGAACTTTATGAAGAAAAAAAATAAAATAAAATAAAAAAACTGAAAACTACTAAATATAAGAACATACACTCAACTTTTGCGATCCAATTAAAAAATACATAAATCTTATATATAAATGCGAAAGTCTGTCTTTGTTTGAACAGCATCATGCAAGAACCAACCAACCAAATGCTTTCAAATATATTTGGGATACATTTGTGTTATCCAGGGAAGGTTTTAAACTATAGATCAAGGTCCATTCAGATCTTTTAACGCTCTATTAAATTCAGATCTCAGTATTTTCTATATTATACATTATGCCAGTTTGCATTATGTCCTCTAAAAAGGGATCGAACCTACGACAATCAACTGCTGCTAAGCATAGCCGCTTTTCACGAGAACAAGAAACCAAAGATGAGAGATCAGAGCCTGGAGGTTGAACAAGCATATAAATACTAAAGTTTCTCATCACCATGAGGATAAGGAAGGTGTTGTGTGTCTAAGGGGGTAAAGCCCTCTGACCGGCTTATATATATATAATATTATTAACTTCTCTGGCCGGCTTAAAACTTTTTCACAGATTATTTTTTTAATACAATAAGATTAAATACATAATGAATGATATAAATTGATATTATTATATTGTTGTTTTTATTTCAGTATTACATTATATATTTTTTCAAGTATTTTTTATCCATTTTCAACACAATTTGTACATTTTTTTGTAAACAATTTAAATTTACACAATTTTTTTAATTATGGAGATGAATTTCTGAGTGCTGGTTTTTGTTTTAAATTTTATCTTTTGCACACAGTTAATTTTTTCTACTTGATACAACTAAAATGTTTACATTGTATTTACAAGATTCTGAATGAATGTAAACATTTCATAAAATGTAAACAATGTAAACATTTCAGTTGTATATATATCCTACAGGATAGCAAGAGCAGCCGGCGAACGGTAAACCTCAATCCTTCCGGTTTGCGTTCACAGAAGGTTTAGTTCGATCAATGTGTAAAATCAAAGTGTAAAAGGGCGGTCAACAAACAGAGCAACCCACAGTACGCCACCACAACCCCCGTTTCACCCCCCGTGGAAGCACCGCACCTCTAACCGACAAATCTATCCATAGTGTTTGCGTCACATATACAATAACGTCGCGGTGCAAGCAATCTGCTGTTCCACCGCCGCCAACCGACGCGCGAGAAATTGAATATGCATTTAAACATGACTCCCACAACAATACGCGAAAGTACAATTCCAAGAATGTGAAACATTTGGACGAATTCCGAAATATCAAAACCAAATATGAACATAAAAATAGCGATTCACTAATAATAAACAATAACAGTGTAAATAATATTTAAAAAATAACAAAAAAAAAAAAAGAAGAAATTATCCAATATTGTGCAATGTTACGACCTCATTTTTAATGGATCACTGCCCTACGACCTAATTATGATGATTATAAACAGTCGCATATAATAAATTACAGTTACATTAACTTATCCGACTATTACTCACAAACGCCTTAATTGCTCGATTATCTAACGTTCACTTACTATACGTCACCATTATTAGTATTGTACCACCATCATTATGATGGTGGTACAGCTCTATTGGTTACAATACATGTAACCAATAGAGCTGTTTTTGCCTATAAGTCTGAAGCGTAACATCTCTTTCATAATAACAGTAAAAAGTTACAGAGGGTCTTATTTTATTTCTCTATAATTTTTTTATTAATATAATTTATTTTACTTAATTACTGATTTTGTATTTAAAAAAAAAAAAAAAAAAACCGGGAGAAAAACTACATAAAACTGTCCTTTTTGAGATAGCATTTGCGTGTTGCAGGTGGTAAAAAATGTTAAGAAATCTTACAATAAACCAACACAAGTTCGAGTAAAATCCAATTAATATACATAGAATTTATTCTTCGGAAAAAACCGCAAATGTTTACTAAAAAATTGTAACCTGAATTTTGTCTTGGTACCTGCGTAAATGTAAAATGCTTTTCCTGAATATACAGACTGCCTCATTTCCTTTCAACAGATAGTACATTCCAATTATTGAACAGGAATTTGCTTTGTGAAGTAGTGATAACTGAACGCTAGTTTTCGTAACGTGAACATTCAAAGTAATTAAATAGCAACACAGTCGGTACTTCTTTAACTGGATTGGTTCCAGGAGGGATATAAAAACCGATCGGTGAGAGTCTACTTCTAAAATAGGATTCTTTCATAAGAATGATCGATCTGGGAATAGACCACTTCCTGAACACAAGGCTACTTTGTATACCACGCGCTTGAGATGAAAATACGACTGTATTTTACAAGTACATCTAAATCTTTATTAAGTTTTTAAAAATCTAAAACTAAGAAAAACCAAAATACTATTAAATTAAGAAATAATTTCTGCACGACTGTAACTCCGCCTAAGCCGATCCAAAGTCCGTACTGTAAAAAGAGAAGGGTGATCCCCAGATGGTGATAACGCTGATATTTAATTTAATAAGTGTAAATATCAAATACTAAGAAATTTTCTAATCCGCAAATTCTTACGCAACTAGAAATTCTGATCCTAAAGGGAACGGGTAAATGTGAGTATTCTACCCCTTAAAACGGGATCTTTTCGGGTAATGGTAAGAAATTCCCCTCAGAAAAACCCTGGCCCCAAAGAGACCAGTGGTCGGTCGTAGGGACAACAGCTCTACACCGTAAAAAGGAACCAAAACAACATCCTCGGAAGAATAGTTTCCAGATGCACAGGGAACTTCTAAAGAAATAACAACTGGATGTCGGGAGTACAAAAAAAAGTAATTCAATTGGAAGATCGGAACGTGGAATACGCGAAAAATATTAAAGGTTACGGTAAACGAATGAAATTGCGGACATCTGGATCGGATGCGATAGACGGATCGACAGATTCATCTACCCCGGTAAACGGATATATCTGGATCGTAGTGGTCGCCGTGCTACACTAAAGATAATTCCATAAGAAAGTCTTAATACAAGCAAAAAATAGCCAGGCCGAACAGATGAGAGGATGTAGTGTCGATGAGGTACACAGAATGCCGAAGGCAAAATAACTTAAAACTGTTGTGAAGGAAGCCAAACCTCAGCGAGCTGCAGTCTAACAAAAAGGGCAAAATAAATAAAAATTAATTTGAAAGTGGCAACTCCACCCAAAAATAAAAAGGTCCGGCGATTATTTTTCTAAATTAAAATACGTATATTTTTATGTTTAGGGAGAGAGAGAGGCGGATCGAAAAAAAATAATAAAAATTTATGTGTAGACATAAAAATTATTCCTGTCGAGGTTGAAAGCAGGAAGTTTCATTTCATTTTACAAAGTTTGTAAATACCCGAATGAAAACGATTAATTCATGCTATACTGATGGAAGGAAAAAAACAGTAATTTATGTATTACTTTATAATGGATTCGATTCCTCGAAACTCTGGTGCATTTCATAACATCCTTTTATTCAAAATTCATAAAAGAAATATATTCTATCTTTCAAGAGCCCCGGCGATAAATACCGTTATAACCTAATTAGGTTATTCCAAAATTCTTTCTCAATCCGCACCGATGCGATTTATAATTACATTCAAATCAGCATCATCGGTGCTCATTTTATTGTATCCGGACCTAGGAACAAGGGACACAGTTAAGATAAGTTAATTTACACCTTTAAGATAAAACTACCTTTTGGGGCTCGATTGTTATGTTTTGTGTTGTAAAGTAATGAAAAATATCCGAACCTTGATGATAATAAAAATTTAGAAAATATTAATTACACAAATATGTTATTTTGAATTCGTTAGTTATATTCTAATACAGATAAGTATCATTGAATAAACGCGGGGTTTAACACATTCTCTAACGTAGTTAACTTCGCCTAATGAATGCGTTATGCGGCAGAGTTAAGTAACGACGAAAAAATAACCGGTCTTTATCCCGAAACACTCGGCAAGTAAATCTCACCACGCTGCGTCGTACTCGACGAAAAATGCCAATAAACGTATTAAAATTTATTTCAAGCGGGGCATTTTCTTTCACCGTTCATTTGTTGTACCTACTACATAAAAACGGCGAAGGGCGATAATCTAGTTAGAAGTAAGCACGCGGAGCAGACGCAGTACAGCGGCAGCTGTGTACCAGCGGTTGCCGCTACCAGCCTGTTGCTATGACAACAGCGCCGTCGCCTACAGAGTACAGTACGAACGGACAGAGGTTCTCACACGTGTATAGTCTAGTCCTATGCCACATCGCCCCCACTACACCTACCACCACATACCACTTTCACTATCGTGTGACGTCACTGTGACGCGCGCCGATGCTCAATCGCTACTACTTCGCGACGGCGGCCACCGGTAAACTGTTGTACACAATCTCCCCCGCCACCTCTTAACTTTCCGCTTTACTTATAAACACTACAGTGGTCGCTCGCTCCCGTAACCTTTACGACGCAACAAATGCATCTAATAAAATTCCATTAACTACTGCATTATATAATTGAATGCGATAAAGGCATCCGAATAATCTTGTATATAACAAAAAGAAAAATAATTCATCATCATTCAAGTATCTGATATTTTATTCTAATTAATCGCACTAAGTATGAAACAACTAATAAATAACTTCATTTCACAATCAGGGAAATTCTAATTCCTTTTTATTAAAAAATTAATTCTATGAACAAATAATTATAAACTCTTTCGTAAATTCATTTAAAATAAGTAAAATAGTCATTATTAAATCTTTTTCACGGTAATTTCATACGAAATTCTATCGCCGATAAATAATACTGATCACACGCTTTAAAAATGCACATTTTTTTTAATTTGACATTTTATAAACCGGTAAATGTATTGTTAAAATTTATACTGCAGACTACCACAAAAAAAAATCGATCCCTACGATTGAGTTTAGAATAATCAAAATATATACGACGTACAAATACAAACATTATTATCGATTACAAATAACGATTCTCCTCCTACATAAATAAATTCTAAACATTAAATCTCCGATTATCAACCCGTAATTCGATTGTACGGAAGCCATTCGTAAATTACCTTCACAACATTTTCTAGCGATTTGTTTTGAACAAAATAATAATTTCTGTTCTGCAATAAAACTTTTATGTTGTATAAGATCTCTTTTACCATATTAACAAAACCTGGATTAGGATTCTTAAATGATCCGTCGCTCTGGTAGGATGTCGTCCTTCAAGAGATCTTACTCATCATAGATATGCTAATTTTGAATTTCATTAAAACATTTAATTTTCAACATCCTCAAGTAAAATAAAATTACCAAAAGTTTCTTGATTATTTTTCTTTCCGGCTTTTCTACTATTCGTACTTGGACACCGTAAGGCCTAAAATCACAGTCCATACATACAATAAAAAAAAAAAAAATTTTTCTCTTTACTCTTAGATTTTTAGTAGATTTCTCTTCCGCACAAAGGGTCTTCAGTCATGTTCTTTTTAATCTTAATCTAGCATCTTTTTTTACTTTGTCCACCCTTTTGAGATTTTACTGTATTTTTTTTCTAATGTGTTCTATTCCTTATTATCTTTTTTACTGTCCTTTATTTCATTACTTTAGTCTTTCTTTTTATTTACATTTTTTCTTTGTCATTCTCCTATATGCCATGCCACGAAGAGGTAGAATATACATCCATTTTCTATCTGAATTCGATCCAAAGACGATTTTTTATTTAATTTTATCATGTAAACCTTTCATTATTTTGGTTTCCAAATTCCATCCCGGATCCTCACTTCGGCACTTCTGAAAACAGTCTAGCGTTTACAGGATTCGTTTAAACGACCTTTCGTCATTCATTTTTACTACGTGATCGATCTTCGAATTGCTTCGATCGAGCTCTATATATAGCTCTCTGTGTATTATTTTTTATACCATCAATTTTTTCCAACAATTTTTAACCACCTCATCCCTGTTCGTGCTATTGTATTACCGTATCGTACCTTGGTTCCTGATGTACAAAGTTACAGAGTATACACATAAACTTGTATAACTGAATTTTTTTTTGTTCCCCGTCACTCTCTTTTCCTATTAAAGCTATATTCAGCCGGCGATACATAGGGTTCGTCTTATTTTACAACGTAGTTTATTTCAAAATCCGTCTTCACACCGCCTCACCGCTTGCCCGTTACATCTGTACCGTTTACTTATTCCAAGACTTATCCTTCGATCTAGAATCTTTTAACTAATAAACTTTTACTACCTTGCTCTTTTCAACGTTCAGCTACGTCTGTCATTCAATCAACGTATTCCCTCCAACTCTATCATATTTTGTTACAGCTTGTCAATGTAACGCTTATTCATTTACATCTAGCGTATGATTTTCTTATTATTATTAAGTTGACGCTTAATAATAAATAGAATTTCTTTCGCATAGATCGTGTCGTACAGTAACTAATTTTTGTTTTATCTAGAACAATTTTTACGAATCTTAGTATAATTTTTTCCACTCACAAAATATTCGTTCAAATTCTAACCGATTTCCTCAATTAACTCGATATTAAATACGCTTTTAAATAAATTAAATAAAACAGTAACAAAATAACGAATAAATAATATTACAAATAAATAAATATTGAAATAAATATAATACCATTTTATAATATAAAATAATTAAACAATAATTTAAAACTAATATTAAATAAAATTATAATAAAAAGTGTAGTTTTAGAGGGCTTTAGAAGACAGTTAAACAAAACACGCTTTTCACGTACATAAAAGATTGCAATACATAATATTAAACGCTACGAAAGAAATTATAATCTTTGTTACTAATTAATGGATCATAAAAACGACTGATAAAAACACAACGCTTGTTTACTATGTAGGTTAAGTGCCAAAACCGTAAAGGTTATAGCGACCTGGTCCGAGTAAAAAGCGCATTCATTCTTTAGAATAAGAAGCGTTCCATGCTAGGATTATTCCACGCATACCGTTGAATCATTCAAGGAGTAAATGTACGGTCGCATACAATACGCGAGCCCACCGAAATTCCCATTATATTCTACCCTCCGAACGATAAACTTCATTATGTTCACCGCACGGACCGACCGCAATGAACATCATTAACATTAGAGAAATCAAATCTCAACCGGTGGCTTTTTTATTTCGGGTGTAGACGTTTCCGCCTCGGCAGGGGAGACAAAGCTGTTATCTGTGTAACTTACATTTGATAATTTAAATATCGGATACAACTCGATATTATAGGATCGCAGCAGCGCTTAAAACCTGGTATAACCAGGATAAATTCGGCTTTATAAGAAATTACACTCTGAGCGTCAATAAAAATTTACTGAAGAAAAAAATAGAATAAAATAATGAAAACCACACGGCGGGAGAAAAAATCAACGGCAAGTGTTAATTTAATGTATTTGAAACAGATTCGAATAGGTAACTACGTTTCACTTTTTTAAATTTGTAATCGTAGCCGACGATGAAGGCCGCTAAAACTTCTGAAAGAGAAGGAGAGATCGTCCTTCATATACAGTATACGTACATACACCTATATTAACTACAACCAATCGCGAACCGGTCGCAAGTAACATACTAATACAATATTATACGATAAAATCGACGAATACGAAAAGAAAAACAATTTAAAAAACCTACCGAATACATCCATAAGCACACAGTTTAAAAGTCTGAAATGTTAAACGACAACTAAATCGAATTATTTTCACGTATTGTTCGGACTCGTTATTACAGCTCCACGAAAAAACATATCGACATACAATCTCTTTTCGACGACGTCAACATATACTGTAACTATTTATTACCGTCATCGATAAACATGACTAGTGTTGTAAAATCTTAAGCATCGGTTTAAGAAAGCGGTTAGATCGTATATGAATTCGTACGAAAACTTTGGAAAAATCCGCTTAAAAAAACTTCAAAATCTTTGGGAACGCTACAAAAAAATTTTCAGATACACTGGATTAATCGTACTAACAATTCATCTTTGAGAACAAATTAAATCGGTTCAATAATTTACGTATTTGTATTGCTTCGTCGTAATATAACGAGGGTAAAATAAAACTAACCGATTTTTGAAGAGTAATTCGTATCGACTGAACGATTAATAAGTCTGTTTTTATCGATTGAATACGAATCAACGTAACCGTATTCTAATGATTGCTAACAGGAATTTTAATAAGTTTAGTTACTCGTAGGAAAGAAGAAGCGATCTCATTAGTAATCGTGTACTTTATACTTTACTTACGTACTTAATTAAGGTATTTTAACCGGGACAATTTTAAAATAACTAACGATAAAATTAAAGTAATATAACTGTTAAAGAGTATAAGCTACCGAAAAATAATTCGATGCGATAATCACAGACGGTAGCGGTAAACTGTACATTTTACCTAGGTTTAATAAAAACAGATGTAAAATTTTATATTATTTATTTATTGAAGCTTTTGAAAGTACCATATATTAGTTTTACATTTTTTCCTAAAGCAAAACGTCATTTATCTCTGTAAATAATATTTAATTCGACGATACTTATTATTTCATAAAACATAATTTTATATGAAAATACCGAAACAAAACTTTAAAGAAAAGGAAATTCTGTATCGTCGTTGTATAAGGTAACGACGTAACGCTACCGAACGTCGGTAACCTACATCGTGTCGCTTTCACTCTTAAGAAATGGAGCCGCAACTTTTCATCGAAGGAAAATTAAATTATAACAAACCGCGACGTGAAAAATATAATATAAAAAGATCGTAACATGAAGATAATAAAACTTCCACTGACGGTTTTAGAACAAAACTTTTATATTACTGACGTGGAAACGGAGTTCGCTTTTTTCTTCTATGTAATTCTGATTTTAGCGACAAAATAAAAACAAACCGAAATAAAAATTCGAAATATAATTTAATTTCAGAAACGATTGAGCTTCGCTAGGTAACAAAACTAGCGAAATTTCAACAAGACCGAATGATTTTTAAATCTTCCGGAACGGTTTGTGTTAATACGCATCCACTTCGGAGAAAACTTTTAGACCTCTAAATCCTAACGACAGCATGATTTTAGCTATTATAAAAAGCGAATTAAAAAGCTACACACTTACAGTTATTAATTTCGATGTTTTTAAATATTTTTTGAGACCGATTAAAAATGTATCGGTAAGACTGCATAAATTACCAAATGACCTCTCAAAATGCTGTATGAGCATTAAAAACTACTTATTCCTGGTTTATTTATTTATACGTATATTTTAATCTGATTTATGTATAACACCAAAAATACTTTTGTTTAATTTTTTAGTTATTTTTTTAAAATAATAGTAATAATTATTCTTAAAAGTTGTGTAATGTATTTGTATCGAGCTAAATCGTTTAGCAAAGTACATTTAAATGAAAAAAAAAAACAATTCATAATGTACGGACACTATCGTAAAGCACACGAACTTTCGTCTACTGAAAGGAGAAGGATAATTACGTCTAGTGAAAGAATGAAAAACAAGAGGAAAAGACACGTGAAAGTAAGAAAGAGTACAAAAAGAACCGAATTGTTGACATAAACGACGGTGTGTGTATACATAGCGATGAGTATAAATGTACCGGTGAAAAGGCTAAAGGTAATGATCGTAATAGCGTTACGCTTAACATCTTCAAAAAACAACTGAAAAAGAGGGTAGCATATAAATCTACCATTCGGTGTGTTGTCGTTAGATATAAAGCGTGCTGCTGCTTTGTAGAGGTCAATTACCTCCTCCTCTACGGTCGGCGGGATCTGCGTTTGCAGAGTGTACACGCCGTGCTACAGCATTAAAACAAGACGACAAGAGTGCTGTTAGAGTTATAGAGCTACAAAAAAACATAGCGGCAGCGATAGAACACGACGAGCCAAGCGACCGGCACGAACGTATTTCCTTCTGCAATAGTACCGCATGTCGTTTGCCTTGCTGCCTACAGCTCTAACCCGAGCTCTATCCCCGCTATCTTACCTACCTCTCTCGTATTACAAGACTGCTATCTGTCGACGACGATACATAACTCTTACGATTCAATTTAAAACCCGACAAAAGATTCTTTAATAATAATAATAATCATCCCCTCACGAATAGAGAGAGTTCGGTCATTTCATTAATTCTTCGGGCACAAACCATTTTTGAAAGAAAAAAAAATTATGAAGGAAAATAATTTTTAATTTTCTTAATAATAAATGTTTCTTTATTGAAGACATCTAAAAAGAAAAAAATCGTATACTAAATTATAAATAAAGCATTTATTTACTATACTAGGGCAAGAAAATCTTATATGCAAAAATGAAATAAAGTTCGAATTTAATTCATTCAAAACGATATGTATACAGATATAAATGCATAATTTAACCAGCAATTAGGATCTAACTGTATTCTGACTAGCCGACGTACCACATAGTTTGATAAGTATACATGCCAAATTCTAGGAGCGAGCGAGGATTTTTCTTAGGGAAATTTGTCTGTACGTGGAGGGGAATGATTTGTGGTACCGTACATTCTAAGCCGGTTAACGAAAACGTGTGGATCACTGATTTGGAACTTTCATCCTGAATTAAAAATACTCCTATCTCCGAAAAATAAAGAACGGAGTTTCGTGTAAAACAATTACACGAAAAGGGCCTTGCAATACACCGTCAGATTTTCTGGATTTTGTTATACATACCCGCTGTATCTGTTTAATGCTATTCCACCCAGGGAATGAATAAAAAAAAATAAATAATAATCGTCTTGTTAAAGTGCCTATCGGGTATAGCCGAGCGTTTTGTTTTATAAATAACATACAACAAAATCACCTACAAACATCAGAAGAAAAAACTAAATACAACTTTTTTATGTTGTAGGTTTTTATTAACGACCGCCTTTATTTAACGCAACTTCATGGATAAAAAAAACTGACGAATTTAAAAAAAAAACTTATTTTACATATACATTTGAGTAGCCGAGCTACTTTATTTAAATTTAGACCTTTCTTTAAAAAATACAATTCTTAAGTTACAAATAAATGTAAAAAGTCAAATTTAATAATAATAATAACAAAAAACAACTGTTCCTAATCTACTTTCAACAGTATTGTACAAGCTTTCACTACCAACAATGTTGCCAATAGACAGAAATAAAACAAAGGATCACAATATTTGAATATAATGACAAAAATTCGCAATTTAACATTTCAAAACACAATAATTATGTATAAAATATATAAATACATAGAAGAATTAGTTTTAATAAACTGGCCATAACCTTTAAGAAAATTAGTCATGAAACTTCACAGGAATTAACCTATCAACCTTATTTCTATTTCTCTATTATATATATATATATATATATATACATAAAACGAGTATTAGCTATCGGAGTTAGAAAAAGTATCACAAACATCAATTCTAATGAGAAAAATATCCAGTTTTGAAATTAACACTAATCAAAGATTTATATTATAATTTAGATTTATATTATAATAATTAAACCATTATTTTTATAATCGACAAAATTAAAAACTTTCTAGAATTTCAATTAACTTAGTTAATTATACAACTCTATTTAAAACCTTTTACCGATCTATAACAAATTACCGAGATTTGTAGCTATCAGTTTTATTTATTAATCTTTGGAAAATAGTTTTTTAAAAGATTTTCTCTAATCACCGGATTAAATAAATTTATATTTACATGATCTTAATTACATAAATAACTGAACCGGATGGAACAAAAAGTACGCTTAAGACAAAAGTCTAAAGACTGATTTAAGTGAAAATTATTGCAATATGGATCACACCGTTTGATGATTATTTTAAAAGTTTTGTTTATAAATTTGTCAGCCGACCGACAATATGTAATGTAATTAGTAAAGTATAATACCGTTCGAAATTACCCTTCATAAATCCGGACGACGTATTTATTAAAGAAAAAATAATTATTTGATATACGGAAAATTCAAACAGCAATAAAAAAAAAACCTGAAAATACGGTATCACAAACTTAATTTTACAATTTCATTAAAATTAAAAAAATTTTTCTGAATTCATCCTGAGAAAGTCGGAGAGCCCGTTTGATAATTTAAAAAGTACATTCTTCAAATTGTAGTCGCAATAACATTTTTTCCTTAATATAATTTGTTCGACCGTATTCTGAGGGACTTAATGAAAATTTTCTTTCCGAAAGGAAATCGAGGAGTCAAAATTTTAAACCATTTTTCTATTAAATGATACTGCGATGCAAACTTTAGTTTTTATTTGCGAAGCAAATTTTAGTTTTTTGTATCGCTTCGATTTTACGATATACATCCTGATTCTATAAATACCATTTTTTTTATATGTAACAAAAAGATAAATTATCGAAAATAGGAGCAACTTCCATATATTTAAACATCAGGACGTAATCTAAATATTTCAATTACAGATTACTCTTATAAAAATTTCTGTATAAGTCTTATTTTTTTGTGAAAAAATTTAGTTAATATTAAACTTTAATTTTTATTCAGGTCGGAGCTTTTTTCCTTAGCGATACAGCGATAGATAAGCAACAATATATACATATATTACAAAACCAACAAATTATCCGCCCAGGAGGAAGGGAATGAACATAAAAAAACACAGGTGGATAGAAAGAAAGGAATGATCTGTCATAGGACCGCAAAACGAAACGAAAAAAACATTTATTGAAAGGAGTTCTTCTTCGTGACTTCAAGCGCTGAGCACCACAATCCCACCAAAAATCATGGAGGGAGATCAGGATATTTTCTATTTTGGATGGGAAGAGCTAATTACTCTGAACGAATTTGTATTCATCAGCACAAGTGCTTGCTTCACCTTCGAAAACAAAAGAGCTACCTCAATAAGAGATTCTTTTAGAAAAAGAAAACCCATTGCTCATCCTCAGAATTTTGTAGCCTATACCCTAATTTAACTTAACTAAAAACCAGTCAGGAATTTCTCTACTGGCGTTAACTTGTAACAAATATGTTACCAGTTACACAAATCTACACTCCTTAAAGTCAAGATAGAATAATTAAAGTTAAATTAATTGACGCAGAAGCATTAAGGTCTTTGAAAGTTACATTTTACTGCTATTTCCGATTTCGATGTAACTCAACGTTTATATAATTATGTATATCTTTCTATTATGTAATCAAACTATCGAAAACTTCGATTTAGTAACAGCTCATCTCAATAATCCGAGTCTCATTCTCCGATATATCGACGAGCCGCATGCTCGATTCGGACATTTCATTATAAACTTTCCTGATGGCGCATCGCATACGTTTTATTTTTGCAATAGCCAATTAAACACCTTATAGCTTCCTTTTAAGCTGGAATTCTTAAATGCGGCCGGTGAAAGCGCTGTTTTTCTTTTCCGTAACGCTGCATGTCGTCACGAACACCTTAAAATAGGGGCTGTAATATACGCCTCTGTACCCGGATAGATATGGACTCGTTTCTAAATCGAGGCCAATATGGCTTCATGAAAGGGGTTGGCACCGAGGATTGTATCTTAAATGCAATGGCCGAGGTGGAAAGCGCCGACTACAAATATGTTTTGGCAATTTTTATTGACATAGAGGCAGC